>CATLJK010000040.1:0-10100 GCA_949987565.1 Luidia sarsii
GTGCGTGCGTGCGATTGTACCGGGGGAGATGTCCGCATAGACGCACTCACAGGACACGGACACACACGCACCTCAGACACTGCATTCCAGCATACTCGCCTCTGCACCGGCCGGTCGGTGTACACCGCGCTTCAACTCTCCAGAGGAGGAGGAGGAGGAGGAGGGGAGAGGGAGATCAACGGATGATTAAAATGAAATAAAAAACTGCTAGCTGTGTAAAGATTGGTGATTGGAGATACTGGGACGACGCTTTTTTTTGTTGTGCATAATTTCGCCGACCACTGTCATTGTTTTTCAATAATGACACGCCAAAGGCTCGGTGTGGATGCGTCGTGTCGGATCGGAGCGAGGGCTACAGACGGCCGGGTGCCAGCTTGAGACGCGCCCGAGCGAGATGGTGCGATCTTCACCGCCCTCCACCTTGTCTCACCGACACGGACCGCTTTTTGTCTTAGTCCCGGACGTCGGACTCATCGCCGTCAACAGATCCAGTTATCGCTCGTTGGAGTAGGTAGCGGCGGTGGAAGTCGCGACCCGGTGGGTGCGTTCTTGGTGTATTTTTTTAAGGGGGGCGTGTTTTCTGGAGCCGTCTTTTGTCAACTCCACCGTCACCTCCGTCACCCTGGTTATCGATATCACACCTCAGATCGGCCAATCGACTGGGCGACAGTGACGAGGGGCGGAGGGGGAAGGAGAGGAGATGAGGAAGAGAATCCTCCGCCTTTCCTAGCGTGACCCCCCTCACCGGTGTGTCTTTATGAGGTAAACCCCCCCACCTCGCCGAAGAAAAGAAAGATTGGAACGAGAAAATTTGTCGTCGGGAATACATTTTGGACCGGAGCGGAATCATGCCAACCTCGCCGGTCGAGGACGGCATGACAGGATGACATCTGTCGGCCAGCGGGAATAGCGGCAGCTCCGATTGTCTTCTCGCCCGTCTCGGACACATCGTCGTGTCCGCAGAGGTGGCCCGCGTGGCAGAATCTCGGCCTGAGGCTATTCACAGCCTCTCCGGCACTCCTCCCTGCTCCCTCTCTCTCTCTCTCTCTAGCCGGGAGACCAATCGTGCCAATTTGTCAACAATCCCGAGTGGGGGATCTTTCTACCCGGAATCTTCCCTGGAATTTTCGCCTGACAGTTTTTGATTGAGTACCGGTCACCCGGCTTTTTCCACCGGCTGCCACTCAGGTGTGGTGCATACACCCTTCCAGGTTTCGCTCTCCTTAAGACAGCTCGAGGATCCACCGTTGGAAACATCAAGTCCTTTTTCTTGGCAGTTCTTGGTGTTTTTTTTTTTTTTTTTTCAAAAGCAACTGCCTCTTCCAGGAAGAGGTAATCCTGCGTGGTGTTGTCGCAAACCCGGTTTACCTTGAACGCGTACGATTCCCCGAGTGTGTGCACAGCTTCACATTCGCGAGGATCGAAGTGAAATCTTCGCCGAGTGTGTTTGACTGCAAGGGACTCTTTCTTACTGGGAGCCCCCGGGTCTTCTCAGCCTAGCGGTGGATTTTATAGGACGCTATGGGATTCCAGCCCGTCTCTCTACGACCCTGACCCGAATCTGTGCCGTACTGGTCTAGCGTTAAGAAAGGGGGGGAAAAAAGCTGTTCGTCGGTCGTCGTCAGTCGCCGACACCCTGCGCGAGCAGAAGCGGCCTCGCGGGCCGGGCTTTGGCCAGGAATGCCTCACTCTCGCCAGAGCCGCCGGCAACTGCAGCGGGCGAGGCAGCCGCAGCTTCCACACCAGCAGCAGCATCAGTTGCAGCAGCAGCAGCAACAACCCTCCGGCCTGGGAGGGGGAGACTGAAGCCGGCAACCATGGCTACTGCGACGGCGACGACCACAGCGACGGGGACGGCGGCGGCTGCTGCAGCCCGCTGAGCCCGGAGATGGCCGTGACTACGCGCGAAGTGTTTCGTGACCGGCACAACGGATTACTCTCGACCTCGTCCACCACGCACGTCCTGGACTGCGAATGCTGCATCTCTGTCGTAAGCTAGCCACCCCTACCCCTAAAAAAAAAACCCAACTAATTCTATTCCTCTCATCTCTCTTTTAAAACACTGTCTTATATATCTGTGGGATACTGCCGTTGAGAAATGTCATGCTAGGATCAAAACATGTGATCCTAATATATGAGATTAGCATTTGGGTCATTTTAGTCAACTGTTTGCAACATATTTGTATGTCATACATGTATATTACTATTGGTAGTTGTGTCATTAGTTATTCATGGCTGAGTCAAATTTTGAAGGAACAAAAAAATCAAAAAAACAAATACAAATTGCAAATTACAAAACCCACCCAAACCATCCTCTTTCTCGCCAATCTTCAATCTCAAAAAATATTCTTTTATAGAAGCACTGGCAGTTTCACAGGTCTTTAAACTCTAAAACACTCTTCCTCGTAACAAGTCCTCACCTCTGCTGTCTCCACAGTCTCCTGACGATGGACACAGCGTACTGTTCAAAACGTGGAGTCCACCAATTCTATTCAGAACCACACATACTCACAACAGAGATTTTCTCTTTTTTGGGGGGCACGCTGTCACCACAAGTCAGCCTTGTTTGCCCTGACTTGCTTCCTCCACCATAGATAGCCTGTCATCTCATCTTTTGTTTAGGGGGAAGTATGAGTAGTTGTGTCAGTAGTTGCACACGACCGAGTCCAATTTAAAATCGAATTAAACTTGAAATATTCTGTCTTTCTTTCTTTTTTTTCAAATTGAAAATAGTAACATTATACACATGCCAATATATTCAATCTCTTTCAATTTTGACTCTCTAAAATGCTCAGTTTTTTTTTTTTTTTTTTTTTTTTAAAGGCTTAGACAAATTTTGAATCAGGTTGCTCTTAGTGAAACCTGCCCATTCATTTTCAATGTTCTGTCTCCCAAATCCTCTTTACAAGTTAAGATACGTGTAGTTCTTTTGGTCAAACAAATACAGGAAAAGCTGACGGCAATGAAAACTTTGACAGCATGGAGACCTCAGGTTTTTTTTTTGTGTATACTAGCACTCTTGCCATCTGAGCTGTCCAGCTTTTTAAGGCCGCCGCACACGAGAGCTATCTGCTGAGCAAAAATTCTCTCGTGGTCATTAGCTCAGCACGTAGCTCTCGTGTGCACTGGACTTTTGGTGAGCTTTCTGCCTCAAGAGGCCGTGAGACCAATATCTATCCTGTTTGATTTTTTTCGCCTCTCGTGGATGAAAACTCATTGTGTGCGGCGACTTGAGCTACGTGCTGAGCCAAAAAACATAGCAACTGGCGGTACTGGCCAATGAAAGCGCACGCCCTATTCACGTGGCTGCCAAAATCAAACAGGACAGATATTGAACTCACTGCCTCTTGAGGCAGAAATCTCACCAAAATTTCAGCGCACATGGTGAGCTACGTGCTGAGCTAACGGCCACGAGGGACTTTTTGCTCAGCAGATAGCTCTCGTGTGCGGCAGCCTTTAAATGACGGACCTCCCAAATAGTCAACAAGTCTTTGCCGGGAGTGGGGGCACCAGTCATAAGCATTTAACCATTAACTGCCGGATATCTCCAGGGATCACCCCCCCCCCTTCATATTTTCATTCTGATGCAAACGACCGATTGTTGCAAACCTGGCTAGTTCTATAGGAAGTCCTGTTTGCATAGCTTTGTCAAATTCGAATCAATCACATTTTTTTTTTTGCCTTTCAATTTAATTTTTATTTGTTTTTTGCTTTTTTTGGGGGGTACAATCTTTTCCCTCTAAAACATTGCAGCTGTTCTGCCTGAGTCTAATTTTTGAATCGGTTTGCTCAGGGTTTTTTTCTTGCCATGTTCGTCCTCTAAGCACGTTCGCCCCTACGAGTACATTTCCGGGGATCTTTCTATGGCTAACTCCAATATGAATCTGATCATTAATTTTTCATACGTTTTTTTTTTTTTTTTTTTTTTACGTGCATATAAATACTGTAGTGAAACCGAGAGCTTTTTGTTGGTGTCACCTTTTGTACAAAAAAGAAAAGAAAAAAAGAAGAAACAAAAATCAATCTAAATTTCTAATGAAATGTCAGACACTCTTTTAAAGGTCACATCATTGAATTGAATTCTTCAGGGTTCCAGGCAAAGTAATGATTTTTTTTTGGGGGGGGGGGTCAACTTTTTTAAGTCGGCATTGAAATTTTAATAGTCAGCTTTCAGATTGATTTTTAAAGAAGTGATTTTTTTTTCAGTAACAGTGCAACATAATGCTTCAACACAAACACATTTGTGCATGCATAAATTGGCCTTATACGGAACAAGCATTGAACGGCAATTGTTGGATTAAGTTCCTGCCAAACTGGTCCAGTTTTTCACTTTTCCTTAAATTCTGTCCAGAAGGACTTTATACATGGATGTATGAGCCTGTGTTGTAAATTCCAATAGCCTATCTGTATAGTACCCTTGTTTCTCTTCCAATTTCAGTTTCTAATCACAGGGCAGTCAATCTTTTTTTTTCTCGCAAGACCGTACTAGTCAGTCCATGGTACTCTGTCTCTCTGTCTCTCTGTCTTCCTGCCACTGTCTCTGTTTCTGCCTCTGCCTCTGTCTCTGTCTCTGTCTGTCTCTCTCACTCTCTTTCTCTTCCCCCTCTCCCTCCCTCTCTTCCACCACTCTCTCTCTCTCTCTCCCCCTCTCTCTCTCTCTCTCTCTCACTCTCTCTCTCTCTCTCTCTCTCTCCCTCCCCCTCTCTCTCTCTCTCCCTCTCCCTCTCTCTCTCACTCTCTCCTCTCTCTCTCTCCTCTCCCTCTCTCTCTCTGTATCTCTCTCATGCATCAAAATTTGAGTAGAAACAAAAAAATGCTTCGCAGAGGCGGTGAAGGACCTTCCTGTCTCCAGGAATGTTTGTGTCCGTGACAACTCATCAGCGAGATAGATTCGTCCGTGTTTGGAGATGAGTCACTTGTAAGACAACGCTCATCTCAAAGACGACGACAGTTCCCCGATGCTGTCTCGTGTGTATCCATGTCACAAGACGGATCTTATTCTAGCGACCAGTGTTTGTTCTTAATTTTGGATGCGTATTCAGTCCGCAGAGTATATTACACACAATCCAAATAATTATGCCGCCCGCATGTCCTAAACATTTTTCAGATGAAATACAAACTCCTTTTTTTTCTCTCTCAAAAATTCTGCCTCTGAGAAGGCCCCCCCCCCCCGGTGTAATTTGCTTCGAAGGCAGTGGGTGGATTTTCCGCTGTCTGCGGCCGACGACCGTTGGGCTGTGGGACGCTCCGACGCGCTGTCTCCCGTGGCAGCGCGCCTTATCCCTTCATCGTCCGCGGTAATGTTCCCTCAGTAGCGGAATTGTTGCCGCTAATTGAACTGACTTGAACTGACTTTAATATTAAAAAAAAGGTGATATACAAAAATGTTGCAAACTGCTTACTGACTAAAATTACCAAAATGAAAATCTTAAATTTAGTGGGCCTGACGTTTCGATCCTAGCAGGACCTTTCTCAAAGGCAGAGTTGTTGTGAGAAAGGTCCTGCTAGGATCGAAACGTCAGGCCCACTAAATTTAAGATGAAAAAAAAGGTGTTCATGAATCATGATGCTGAGTTAAGCTGGAAAGTGTCCTTGTTTAATAGTTGAGCACAATAGTAGTGCTCTCTGCTCAGATTCGGAAGGCCTGGTGCACAACAAACACCACCGACTCTCCAAAATCGGAGGACTGTGGCAGGGGTGGCTGGATTTCACAAGCCTTTTGACGCGTCGCAACTCAGCTTACGATGGATACCCTATTGTAAGCTGCCCTATAGGCCTATGGTTTCTGTGCATCGCTCATCGTCTTGCAATTGATTAGTTACGATGAGTTGTGTGAAATTGACTGCTGGATCGAAACGCTTAAGTTCAAAGTTTTGCAACATGTTTGTATCACATTATTTGTTTTCTTTCTAAAAATTTAGTTATTAAAAGGTAGGGTACACTTTTTGCAAAGGTCAAAGAATCGCTTCCAAACTTTGTCAAACTCGACGTATTCATAAGATAACACACCTGCATAAGTTCCGGCTCAATCTGTCAACCATGTCATGAGAAATACATGTACCCTTGAAACAAAACCAAATTATTATTTTTTCTTCAGACATACAG
This sequence comes from Luidia sarsii, assembly GCA_949987565.1. Classification (NCBI taxonomy): domain Eukaryota; kingdom Metazoa; phylum Echinodermata; class Asteroidea; order Paxillosida; family Luidiidae; genus Luidia; species Luidia sarsii. Next base: position 6,106 of record CATLJK010000040.1, read on the forward strand.
GGCAGTATTTCAACAAAATGACCTCTTTTTCTCGAAAGCAGGGAAATTTTCGGCGGCTAAAATTTCACGAAACAGCTCATACCGTTACAAACTTGCTGATGCACAAGTCATTTCTGAATGTTGAATGTCCAGAAATTGGGCACTTGGCAAATGATGCACTCTCCCCTTTAAGAAATGGTCGGCTTCTCTGTCTTGCCAAACAGTAAATTTTCATTTCCTCACGGTGCTGCATTTTTTTATTTTAATACTTGTGGCTAAATTTTAGATGAAGTATTTCCGTAATTCTCGCAAGCTTGTCTGTGGCTAGGTAAGGGGTGTCTCCGCTGCGTCGTCTTCGTTTTTTGAAATGTACATGTCGGCGAGTCCCCAGCCGTGTCTGTAAGGGTGTCTGAATGGCGTTCGGAGTAACGGCAGGCTCCTTTGATACCTTCCGAAATTTCACAAAATGGTTCACCCTTTATGCTCCCGTTCGTCCCGCTTCCCTAATTTTATCATGGAGTATCTTTCCGCCTATCTTTCTCCTCTTCCTCCTCCTCCTCCTCCTCTTCCTCCTCCTCTTCCTTCTCTCTCGTCTCATCTGCATATTTCTCCTTTCCCCTCCCCCCCACCCTCCAGACCTTCACATTGTCAGCTCCTTCCTATTTGGCCAGAAAGAAAAAAAAATGTCTGAAGAGGAAGAGAGGAGAACGGCGAATGAGGAAGGGATGGGAGAGGGATGAGAGGGGAGGGGGGAGGGAGGGAGGGATGGTGATTCAATCCGTCCCATGTCGTGCAGCTTAGAATTTCCACTCTGATCTCCTCCCGCCCTTCCCCGGTAATTCGAGTCCCCGCCCTGACTTAATTTGTTTGCGAGACAAAAAAGGCTGTACGTTTTTCTCGATGATCTGTCTATTTTCTGTGAAATTCTGGCCAATGGTTTCGACAACTGGGGGGTGGGGGGGGGGTTGCCATGTATAAGATAGGTACTACATTATCCAACGTGCAGCCTCTCGACTTGTATTTACGTTTTTGTTTTTTTATAATTTTCAAAAGCCTGATCAGTAAACAGTGTATCTTTTTTTTCAACAATGGCTGAACATCTTCTCGATGATTTGTCTATGCTCAGTGAAATGTTGGCCAATGGTTTCGACAACTTTGGGGGCTGGCATGCATAAGATAGATACTACATTAAAAAAAATCCAACATGCAGCCTCTCGACTTGGGTTGGGTCCCCCCCCTAAAAAAAGTATATATTTTTTTCAACAAAGGCTGATTTTTATTTTTATGATCTGTCTATATTCAGTGTAATTTCTGCGGAAGGTTCCAACAATCTGTTGTTTGTTTGAATTGTTTTTATTTATTTATTTATTTTTTTTTGGGGGGGAGGGTTGGCTACCGTGCATAAGATAGGAAATTCAGTATCCAGCAACCAGCCTCTCGACTTGTTCGTATTTTTTGTTTTCTCCGTTCGCCGAAGTTGTCTAGTAGGGTTTACTTGTACCAGATTGCCGCCGGGCAAGGTTGGCCTAGTTCTAGTGGCATTTGTCTGTCGGTCGAGATCATCGAAATTCACTGGACTTTGTTTTGCCGTCTGATGAGTGCCCTCCAGTTGGCATGAACGAGCTTTGCTCCGCAGACAAGTCTGCCTCAGCATTTTTCTCTCTTATTTTGTTTGATTTTTTTGTTTGTTTGTGCAAATCACCCCTCAGGAAAGGCCAGTAGTTGAAGACTGCTCTTGGCTCGCTGACCCCTCCCCTGCCCCCCCCCAAAAAAAAGGAAAAAGATATAGAGAGTTTTTACTGAATTTGTTTTTTTGCCTGTTGCAATCGGTTTGATCAGCCCTGCCAGTAGTCTCACTGCCCCATAAAACCTGGAGTAGTTTTTTTAAGGCGAGGATTGAAGGGATTGGGTTTGTGGTTTGAGACGAGACATCTCCGAAGGGGCCCTGACCGTCGCACGTATTTGGTCTGCGGGGAATCAAGCACAATTAACCCAGCCGGAACGAAGAATCCTCAGAACGGCGTTCGAATAGGACTCAGAAATGCGCTTCGAAAAACCCAGCCTCTAAATGATTTTTGTCCTACATCCAAGGCGTAGAACGAAGAGGTATCGGAACAGCTTCTTACAACGTTTTTTGGAATTCCCCTTCCTTTGTTAATGTTCCCCCACCTGCTTATGATCTTGCTCTCTTTCTTTTTAAGAGGAATGTCAATTCCTATCTCCAGCCTTCCTGAGTTCCTCCCTGTCTCCCTTTTTCCTAACCTCCCTCATTTCCCCAAATCCTACAGAATCCTAGTTTCCTACTGCAGGAAATTGTAGGATTTGGGGTACTTGAGAGTTGATGCATAGTAGGAATTTGCAGGATTGGGGGCAAAAGGCAGTTTTTGTCACTGTAGGAAAATGCAGGATACGGGTTACTAGGCCCAATGTGATGGAGGATGATCTTGTAGGATTGGGGCTCCATGGGACAAACACCAAAATAGGATTTTGAAGGATTCAGGTCATGTGGTTATAAAATTATACATTGTAATTGTGAATTTTATTACCGGTAATCATAGAAAAACAAAAGTTTTGTGTCCTTTCAAAAAATTCTGAAAAATTTCCTTTCAAAAATTCAGTGCAGGATTTTGCAGGATTCGGGCAGTGGCGCACCGCGAACAGTATTGCAAGAATTGTGTAGGATTCGGGTCATATGGGGCTTTTAACACTGAAGGATTGTAGGATCTTGCAGGATTTGGGTCATGCGCTACGAAAAAGGTGTGCCAGGGAGTTAGGGGAGATATACACTAGCCTTGGGTTTTTTCTCGACAATCTACATGAATGAAAAAAAAATATTAAAAATTCTGATGGCGTATTAGCTCCTGAATGCAGCTGGACCATAGTGGGCATATTCAGACTGCTGTCAGATTATTCAGGCTACGCTTGGAACATCCCGGAAGGATGCAAAGAATTTCCATCCTGACGGCAATTCTGGCCCACTCCGCCTCGAGTGCGACAAGGTTTTTTTTTGTTAAAGACGAAGCCGAAGAATGACGGTCGGAGTTGTCCGGGAGAAACATCCGGGGTGACCTTGGGAACCAGCATCGTCCGGCCTGAGAAATTTTCGACGGCCCGCGGGTTTGAAAAGAGAAATGAAACCAGTAAGGCCCAGGACACTGTAATTGCAGTACATACAACAACTTATGGGAGACCATGAAGAGATGCCACAACCAAATGATATTGTCAACTCTGCTCAAGACCGCAGTGGTTGGAGACAGAGTGTAGACGGCAGTATGCGCTTTACATTCCACCACATGGATAAAGGAAACCAGGAAGGCCCAGGACACTGTACTTGCAGTATATATAACAACTAATGGGAGACCACGAAGGGATGCTACAACCAAATAATATTGTCAACTCTGCTCAAGACGGCAGTGGTTGGAGACAGCTTGTAGACGCCTGCTCCACAGCCAACCGATGATGATGATAATGATGTGGGTCTGACTCCAGATAGGACCTTTCTTCTCAAAGGCAGAATACCGGGGATAGGAGGAGGAGAGGCAAAAGGATATATGGATGATGGAAAAAAAAAGGACAAAGCTAGTAGTTTCATTACTTTAATGCTCAGTCTCTCTAACATAATCACTGATTATCATGCGGTACAGCGATGAAGTTTGCATGCCGTGCGCCCACACGTTAATTCAGGGTTTGTTCTTTAAAAAAAAAAAAATTGCCGTTTTTTTTAAATATTTTTTATTTGGCGTGCCAGGAGCTAACCTTGGCTGCGTGCAGCTGTAAAGTGCTGCAGAGTGGCGCTGTACCGAGTGCAGCGCGGTACGTGCACGACGTCGCCGGCACGTCGAAGCCCAAACCGTAGTCCCCAGCCCCGTCGTCTCACGTACAACATCCACTCCCGTGTCAGTACCAGGGCTCTAATCACTCAAACGTGTTCGTCGGTAAATACGAGAGGGCCCATGCTTATGCATATGTTCAGGCTTCAGCACTCTCTCTCTCTCTCTCATTCCGCAAACCCTGCC
>CATLJK010000041.1:0-14124 GCA_949987565.1 Luidia sarsii
CGTGGGTCCCGTGGGTCCCTGGATGTTCGTCACAGCGACGTTCCACTGTAACACTTCTCTTTCGAGAAGGAGTGAGTGTGGCTCTGAAAGAGCCGGTAACTCAACGTTTCAGGTAGTGTGTACTCTGCCCGTCGTCAAGGGACTGCTGGATTCCAACAACCATCATCGGTTTTTATATCGCCCGATGAAATTTTGCGTAGGTTGTGCTGCTTGTACCAGCCATTAGAGGAGGGGCGGGGGTCAGGGATCATGTTCAGTGGACCTTTGGACGTGAGGAAGCCTTGTTTGTTTTCCTGTGGCATTGACGTTAATCTTTGTGTTTCCTCTCGGGCTGTGGATTTATGTTCCTGTTGTGCGGCTTGAATTTCAAGCTGTCCTCCCCACAATCCAACACCCCCCCCCCCTGTCCTCTCCCTTCACAACAACTTTCCCCCCCCCCCCCAACTACTGTATCAGCAGCGCGCTCGGAATCGGTAGCCGAGCTGAGCGGCGTTTGAGAGGAAACGATCCGTAATTGAATTGAATGCCCGTTTCCTAATTAGAGAAGTGGATGTTCCGCGGCTGTCCTGCACTATGGCCTATCCTGCATAGCTTAAGGCTTATCAGCGGGCTTTAGGGAATTCATTTTTATATTTTTGCACAATTCCAGAGGGCACTACATATTCTCCGCAACTGGAAGAATTGATATTTGTTTCTGGGATATGAGTCAAAACGGCATCCAGTCTGTCAGCAGGTTGTTTTCATTTGTTTTTATCGGTGATTAAAAAAAAAAAAAAAAAAATCCATTTAATTTTTTATTTTTTTTTACATTGATTCACAACAGAGTAAACATTCCGCCCTTCCCTTTTGAGAAATTAGCCACGTTCGGGCAGTGGTTTTTCAATCGCTTTCAATTAAGCTCAAGCGCGCGCCCGGTCGTCCTCGAGAGACCGGTTGGAAACCTGTCACGACAAGCAGACTCCAGGCGCGGGAGACGAGCACCCGAGCAAGAAGAAACGAAGAAAAAAAAAAATGCGGAGAGAAACAAAACGAAAAAAGAAAAGAAAAGAAAAGGGTCTCCTCGTCGAAAGACGATCATATTAGGCCTACATCTGAGGGGCCTCGTTGTTTGCTCCATCATTTGGGGATTGTTTTTCATCCAGGGTAGTCCCTCAACATGTTGCGTGTGTGTGTGTGGGGGGGGGGGAAGGAGGGGGGGGAAGGGTTTGGTTCGTAAACCTTCGTCCTCCCCACGGTGGAGAGATAGCAGTCGTTCCCGGCCAGCTGAGAGAGCCAATATTTCCCGGCGAAAATGAAGTGGATTATCGTCTTCCCCTGTCCCTAATTGCCGCAGTCCACAGATCTCTTAGTCACCGGCTCCCGTCGCTCAGACAGGTGCTGACAATGGTAACAATTAGTAAGCGCCCCTTCTTTCTTTTTTTGTCCCTTTCCTGTCTTTTCCTCTTGGCTGCTCTCCTCGCTTTCTTGAACTCTTTCTCCCCCCTCTCTCTCTTTCTCTCTTTTTCTCTTTTTCTTTCTATAAATTTGTCTCTTTCTTTCTCTACCCTTTCCACCTGTTGTATCTTTCCCCCTTCTCTTTCCCTTTCTCCTTTTTTTTAATCCCTCTTTCTATTTCTCTCTCACACTCTTCCCTTCTCTCTGTCTCTTTCCTCTGTCTCTCTCTCATATCTGCCAACCATTTTGGAGGAATCCTACCTCCTTAGGGGTAAAAAGGTATCACTTTTTGTAAGCTCTTGACAACAGATTCAGATCTTGGTTTGGAAATACACATTCGTATGTAGTTTGCTCTGTGATCCCTCTTTATTAAGTAGAAGTATTCCTAATTTCCTTTAAGATACTGTGGGTTGGCAGCTATGCTCTCTCACTCTCTTTCTGCCATCCTCCCTCTCCTCTTTCTCTCTGCTTGTCTCACCTTCTTTATGCCTCTTTCTTTCTCTTCCTTTCTTTTTCTCTCACTATCTCTCTTTCTCTCACCTCTCTCCTCTCTATGTACATGTAAGTGTCTTCTCTTCTGACCAATTCTTTCTCTCTCTCTTGCTCACTTTTCCCTCCCCTCTCTCTCTTTCTCTCTCCCCCTCTCTCACTTGTCCCTCCCCTCTCTTTCTCTCTCCCCCTCTCACACTTTCCTCTATGTTTCTCTCTATCACTCTTTTCCTGTCTCTCTCTCACTCCCTCACTCCCTCACTCCCTCACTCTCTCCCCCCCCCCCCCTCTCTCTCTCTCTCTCTCTCTCTCTCTCTCTCTCTTTCTCCCCTTCTTATTTTTCTCTCTCCTCCCTCTCTTACCTTTTCTCTTTAAGTTTTTGTTTCGATTCCTCACTTTGTACAGATGACTAAAATGGCCATGTCATTGACATTGGAAGGTATTGAGGGTGGGTTGAGTTTGCGGGACAGAGCGCTTTGTCCCTTTCAACCTGCAGTCGAGTATGTGTCATGTACTTGCCATGTAAAACAAGAGGAGGGGGGAGGGGGGAGAACTCTGAGGAAGGGAAACTAGTAGGGGTCTTTAAGGGGGGTGCCGGACCAAGAAGGTTAAAGGGGGCCGGGCAGAGGAGGGGACATAAGGTGAAGACTGGTCACGTATGAGCCCCCTCCCTCCCCCACCCCCATCCCCATCCCCCACCTCCCCTCATCTCAACTCAAATTGGATATTACTAAGAGCTCTAGACTGTGACTCATAGATGTGAGGCCATACACTCCACCAGAGTCATTGATACCCCCTAAAAAAAAGAGTTTACAAAAAAAAAAAGTTTACATGTGTAAACCGCACACATCCCCCTCGAAACCAGAGGCTCGGGTTCAAGTCCTGGTCCGATCAAATTGTCTTTGCTTTCTGTGTGTGTCAGTGTGTGTTTGTGTGTGTGTTGATAATTTGTCAACTCTCCCGGTCCTTTGTTTGCGTATTACCAACCACACACCGGCTGCTAAGCTTTCAAAATTAATTGCACCTGCTCCAATGGACCTATCGGAGAGACCGTTCTCCTCATGATCCTTTTCCGTTCAAAAAAAAGTATTTTAAGCTTGTTCCGGGGCTTTTGTGGGATTTTTGTTTTAAAAAAAACACACCGAAGACTCAAAGGGGCAGAGGGGGGGGGAGTTAGGGCCGTAGTAAAGGTCTGTGCGCATTCGGGACGTACGTGTAAGTCAAGTTGATGCACTCTTAAGTCAGGCAGGTCCACTCGGCCTAAGTCCTGTGGAGGCTGACTCAAGTTCAGTCACGGCTCTCATCGAGGTGACTGATAAGACCTGGGTGGGTGGGGGTGGGAGCACATCTCGTGAGTGCTGGTCTCGGGGAAAATGCGTTACGCACACGCCCGGCGCGCAGTATGTGGTGGGCACACAGAGATAGCGGTGTTCCTTGGACTCCGCGGGTGCATCTTTTAACCGTTTTGCCCGTCCCTTTTTTATCTCGCCACAAGTCGGTCGACCGGCTCCCCCCCCACACCACCTATCTGTCCGTCCGTCCGTCTAATAATTTTGTTCCCTCTCACTTAGTAGTGTTCTTAGTTTAAACACTTTATAACAAATGATACACAAGAAGAAGAGGAAAAGTTAATGAAGTTGTCAAAACAATTTTGTCTTTGAAAGTTGTCAGAAGGGGCTCTAAATGCACCATAGAGCTTGTACTGTATTTTGTACACGTGTATGTACATGTATGTACATAGCAAAATGTTTTAATGACCCCAAGTATGGGGTTTTCGCTATGCGCTTGCTGACTAAAAATAAGCTGTCCTTCTTTTTTTCTTCCCCATGACTCGCTCACATGCCTGTCCGTGGCTTCTTACCCCCGACCCGTTCCTACATATGCCTTGTCTCCCTGTCATTCTGCTCTTGGGTAAAAGAAAGTCTTGCTAGTGCCGAGGAGCATTCCCGTCAAGTCTCTGAGATATTAAAATTTAGTGGGCCTGACGTTTCGATCCTAGCAGGACCTTTCTCAAAGGCAGAGTCTGCCTTTGAGAAAGGTCCTGCTAGGATCGAAACGTCAGGCCCACTCAATTTTAAGATTTACATTTTGGTAATTTAGTCAGTAAGCAGTTTGCAACATTTTTGTATATCACCTTAAGTTTCTGAGATGTTTTCACAGATCGGGTGCATTCATGCTGTGAGCATGTTCTTTGGATCATTACTTTTGGGGGAAAAAAACAAAATTCCTCAGAGATCTGAAAGGTTCTGCCAGTAATGAAAAAGTCAAGGTCGTTATTATTATTTTTCTTCTTCTTATCTTCGGCCTTGAGAACTGCTTTGGTGAAGCACTTGTATCGATGAGGTTGACTTTTGTTCCCGAGTGATGCCCTTCGAAACACGAGTCAGATTGGACTAGAGGCCAACCAACCCTTGCATCCCCTCTCTTTCTTTCCCCCCTCCTCCCCCCTCCCCCTCCTCTCCCTCACCAGAGGGTCACAGCCACTGCCAACAAAATTTGAGGGCTATTTTGTCATCGGGTGTGAATCACGGCGGTGCGGAGAGTGGAGGAGGAGAGGAGAGAGGTGGGGGAAGGGGGAGGGGGGGGGAGGTTTTCGGTTTGAGTCCAAGTGCCAAGACTCTTGTGGATGCCGGGGGGGGGGGGGGGGGGGGGTGTGGGGGGGATGGGGTCGGTCCTCAATTCTGTCATATTTAACCCCACCCACACCCCACCCCCAGAAATGACGAGAAACGATTTCCAATTAGTGTACGACCACCTCTTGCAAGTATTTTTGCTTTCCCCCTTGAAAACCGGGAAGGCCGCTCCAGTTTGCACAATAGCAAAATATTTTAACCAGAAATCGATAAGTGATCACAGTCGGCCATCTCACAGGAGGCCTGAAAGACCTTTTCATATTTTTTCTTCTTTTCTTTTTCTTTTCCTTTTTTTTTTTTTTTCCTTTTCTGCACGATCATCACATCCTGTATTTGATAATGGGCTTGTTGACAGTCGCACGTTTCCTGAAGCGGAGGAAAGTCGTTGGCCCGGGTTACGGCCGCTGGGACTCGGCCTGTTGTCATCGGCTAGGCCCAAGCCCACCCCGCCCCCCACCCCCTACACCCTCACCCATCACCCCCTTGCCCCCCCCCATCCCTCCCGCAACCCATTATGTTCAAGCCTAAGCGCTCCTCAAACCCCACCCTGCCATCCTATCTCTCCCTCTCTCTCTCTCTCACTATCCCCCTCTCTCCCCCCTTCCAGAGCTTGTCTGGCTGATTCCATCGATGATAGACAAAGGGGGTTGGGGTTAGGTCTGACAGGTTCTTGGGTTTCAACCCTCCGGTAGTGTCCAGGTTATATCACCTGGACGCAAGAAAAGACACTCCAAGTTTCTGCCCTGTGAGAAAAAGTCCCGTTAGAAATCGAAATGTCAGAATCGTTTTCACATTTGCCATATAACATGAACCATACATGATTATTGTTTCTATGAAAGAACTGCACAAAGTGTTACCGTATTCTAACCGGACCTTTTTTTCATTCTGCCTTTGAGAAAGGTCCTGCCAGGATTGAAACGTCGGGCCCTCCTAATTTTTGATATTTGCATTTTGTTCATTTTACATGTAGTCAGTAAGAAGTTTGCAACTTTTTTTGGAATATTATGTACATCCCTGGAGATATACGGCAGTTAATGGTTGAATTGCTTCTGACTGGCGCCCCCACCCCGGCAAAGACTAGTTGACGGGGGTGTGATCCCTGGAGATACACAGTACGGCAGTTAATGGTTGAATTGCTTCTGACTGGCGCACCCCCACCCCGGCAAAGACTAGTTGACTATTAGGGAGGGCCACCATCCAAGGGCTGGATAGCTCAAATGGAAGAGCACGGGTACATTAATCTAGAGGTCTCGGGTTCAAGTCCCGGTCCAGTCAATGTTTTTTTTTTTTGCCAAGTTGCGTGACATGCTTTCACCAGAAATGTTTCTTCCCTCCAAAATGGGAGGATTTGGCATTTTGATCCAAGGAGGACCTTTGCCCAAGGCAGACCTCTTCTGGTCCAAAGCAGGACCTCTCTCTCTGCCCTTGAGAAAGGGCCTGATAGGTTGTAGATGTCAGTCATGCCCTCTGAAATCTGAACATTTTCAATTTTGGGTCATTTATTTTGGTAAGCAGCTTGCAACATTTTCATTTCACCTCATGGCTTGGCCTTTTGGTTATCTCTGTAGTCATATGAGACTTGAAGGTGTGCATGGTGGAAATACTAAGTGGATGGCTTGCGGTGACACCGTGTAGCACTTCTCTTTCGAGAAGGAGTGCGGCTCTGAAAAGAGCCCGTAGCTCAGCATCTGGAAATAGTTTGTACTCTTGCCCTCATCAGGGGGATTCCAACTCACTTTCAAGATTCTCACCACCACTGCAAAGAGTTCCCCATTAGCTTTCAAAATGATATCAAAATTATTCCCATATGTTGCCGGAATCCAAAGTAACGACACGAGAAATGTGACGAGCCTGCGCGCAGCCACGGAAACCGCTTTACAAGAAAAGATGGCTCTAAAGTTCGAGGTCATGCGCACGGCACGCCGACAGTGATTGCAGCGTATGCGCAGACACACTTACATTACAAATTCCCCCGATTTTTCAAACTTTACAGACACCTGAGACTGAAAAATCCCTTCGGACCGATGATCCTCTATTACCGGTACTCGAAAAGGACTTTGGGAGTAGATGCCTCATTACGCCATCTCAGGTCACATTGCTTGCATCCTGTCTACATGCATGAGAGTGTTTATGGTGTGTCGGCGAAAGGTAGAACAGATTCGCACAAGACAGGCTCGTTGATCAAGAGCCCGAGTTGTCACTTCGGTTTTTAGCGCCGTCCGGAAAGGAAAATAAATCTCCTTCTTTTCACTGAAACACCTTTTTTTTTCAGCGGCCCCGGGGATATATAGTTCACATGAGTTCAGCATCCAGCAGAACGTACCTGCTCAGGGAAGCTGTCTTGCACATGGACAATGCTTAGGGAGTCGAAGGTGCATGGTCCATCGGAGTTCATGAGTGAGAGACCCTCAAAGAGGTCATAATCCAAGCAGGACCTTTCTCAAAGGTCAGGCCCTCTACCACACTGTACATGTTGGTCAGAATTGTAAGTCAGTATTAGCAGTTTGCAAAAACAAATTTAGGTAAAATTACATGCACTTCCATTGGATGAGTGAGTGAGTAAAAGAGAGAGGGGGAGAGAAAGAGTGAGATAGAGAGAGAGAGAAAAAGAGAGAGGGGGGAGAGAGAGAGAGAGAGAGAGAGAGAGAGAGAGAGAGAGAGAGAGGGAGAGAGATGCAGAGAGATGGAGAGATAAACAGACAGAGATACAGGTAGGGATAAACAGACAGAGGGAGAGAGAGAGACAGAAAGGGAGAGAGATGGAGAGAGAGGGGGAGAGACAGAAGGGGAGACAGAAAGAGAGGGAGAGAGGCTGAGGGAGAGAGAGAGGCTGAGGTAGAGGGAGAGAGGCTGAGGGAGAGGGAGAGAGGCTGAGGAAGAGCGAAAAATATTTTCACTGAGTGAGAACTCGAGGTGGCTGGTCCCTTTCCCCTCTTGCCGGAGCCGAGTTCAGTCGAGTAAAATTGAGTCGAGTCGAGTCGAGTCAGAGCCATGGAGGCGGAAGAGGAGCAGGAGAAGGGTTGAGGAGTACATGCGGCTTGCCGGTGGGGCAGGAATCCCGACACTGGCTCATCGCTTCCCCCCCAATGCGCCGGCCTAGGACCCAGAGGATGTACGCATGACGGAGAGTCCCCCCCCCTTACCCTTCTCCCTTACCCTACCTACATGTACACGTACCTAACCCTCTCCCTTCTCCCCTCTCCCCTCCCCCCTAGCCTTTCAGGAGCTCGGTCCTTTGGAGCGCGGGACTCGATGACAGCTTCATGAAAAAAAAGAAGGGGGGGGACCGAGGGAAGAGTGCCGGGCGGTTCTCATAGGGAGTCTACGGTGGCCTTTTTCCCCCTCCACCACCGCCGCATGTTGACAACTCGTCAACAAGGGTCTGAGGTAGCGAAAGAGAGAAAGAGAAAGAGAGAAAGAGAGAGAAAGGCAGTGAGTTTGCCAAGCCACCAATCAACCCCCCCCCCCCCACCACCACCATCCCTCACGTCCTCCGCTTATGAATGGCTTCGTCTGTTCTCCCTTATCTGCCATCTGATTGGTCTCATTTTTTCGAAATTCCTCACAACCGGTTTTCAAGGGAGGGTGGGGGGGGGGGGGGGGGTGCGCGTTTTTCACTAGCACAGTGAAAGAAAGTGCATGACCCCCGAAAAAAAAGCAAGCCTGACTGTAGACAGTCTACATGTAGTACAACAAACCTGTATGCAAAATTTTCATCTTGGAGAAAAGTACATGTACATGTACATGTACATGTACTCTCTCTATAGTAGGGCCCCAGCCCCCAACGCGGCAACAGATAGTTGACTATTAGTGGAAGGCCGCTCTCTAAGGGCTGTATACCTCAGGTACATGTATGCATGCAAGAGTGCTTGTACATGTGCAATGTGTGTTAAGCCACAGGTCTCGAGTTTGACATTCGGGTCTGGTTTTAAGTTCCGGTGTAACGATCTCAGACGGGCTTCAGTGCTGAGTTGAGCCGTGACGTCACTGGCTCGCCTCAGCACGTTACAGCAACGTTCTCAGCTGCTCAGGGTGCTCAGATGAGTCGGTGAACCAAGCACGTGAAGGGTGCCCTTCATGTGACTGTTGTTTATGATTATCCGCGAACGAACACAGTTTGTAAAACTATATTTTGATTGTATAAAGCCAATCGATACTCCCTCATTACAGGGAAACAATTAACTGTAGCATTTCTTCCCCTATGTAAAACTCCAAGTTCTAGGCCTAGTTAATATAGGCTCCGTACTGAGCGTCGTTGAACTACGGGTCAACGAACGTGCCTGATGCATTGCCAATGGCCGTATCGACTCAGCACGGCCTTAAAAATGGACAACTACTACGTGCACTGCGCATGACGTTTTTATCCATATATGGTAACGTTCTCATCTGAGCATGGGGCCCGGATCAGACCGTTACACCGGTCCAGTCCAATTGTACTTTGCCGATTTTTCAAATAAAATAAGTCGACAAATTCTGTGATTTTTTTTTTTTTTGTCTTCGGGATTTTGTTTGACGGTTACGAAGCCTTGAGCCCGTATCTGACCCTGGCATTTGTAAAAGAGGGGGCCACTGTCCGAGGTATAGTCTGTGTAGACTCAAAGCACCAGTCTATTTTGACCGCACGTTTGCTGAACCGTACCTATGCGTATGCGCATACAGCAGTTTTGCGGTGGCATAGTGCCCAGACTCAATTTCCTGTTGCCGACACGTGCGCCGGAACGCCACTGCCACCCGGGGCTAGACAATATACGGCCCTACAGTACCCCATTAAGCCAATCTATTGTTCCCCCCTCCCCCCCAACCACCAACCACCACCACCATCGGCCATTGAATAGGCCCGGGCCTGCCGCTATTGTTTTGGCCAAGCAGCTGTGCGGCCCTGTTTTGATTCGATCGGATGATTCGTTCCAGCTGGAACTCAGCCACCACGATCATCTCCTGTTTTTCGCTCGACAAAGTTGGGGGGGGATACGCTTCTGATGAGACGGTGCTTCAGCACTCGGAGGCAGTCATCAAACAACCCAGTTTATCCCGACTCCGTGCGTGTGGGGTGAGGGCCGGGGGGGTTGGGGGGGAGGGTTGGATTTCGTTCAGGTGTTCTGTTTTTATAGACATCATACGATTGGAATCCACCACACGACCCCCCCCCCCCCCAGACGACCAGCTCGGTGGTCAAGCGGTTCAGACGGCTTCACTGGAAAGCAGCAGTCACAGGTCGAATTCTGCCCGAGCTTCCTGCCATTTTTTTTTTTAAAGCAGACAATCGGGCAAAGCACCGAGTATGCGATGCTGATATAAGTCGAGCAGTGCAAAATGCCGTTGAACTGTAAATAAGACCTAAGGCTTCGCATGGTGGGTTAATCTATATAGGAAGGTTTGCGGTGACACCATGTATAAGGTCTCTTAAAGAAGAGGTGTGGTTCTGAAAAGAACCTGAGTGGTAACTCGACGTTTCGACCAGTATGCTCTGGCCGTCATCAATTCAACACGTTGAATTGTGTTCTATTTTGTTTCTCTTTTACCAGAGGGATCCAAGTAGTTTTCTCTAAAGTTATAGAGACTTCAGGCCAAGAGCCTACTCAGGCAGACAGATTATCAAAATTCGGCCGATCAAAACAACCGACATTCCCTTATAAACAGGTGGGGGATAGAGCCAACTTTTTTTTGTGGAAAAAGTCTAAGGATTTGCACATGCAGCAGCCTGTTTGCAAACTTCTCTAAAAATTTAGGGAGCCCGGTGTTTAGATTCGAGCAGGACCTTTCTCAAAGAGAACTAGAAAAAAGTCCATGTGAGGAAAGATGGTTTCCTAACCAGACAAAAACAAATACCCCCGGTAATGATGGCATTGAATATTGTATTCATTGGTGTCTAAATGCCAAGGAGAAAGGATTTGGCAGCAGGTGTACTCAGTCAGTCAGTCACCCAATGGTTCCAAGCTTGTGGTGGGCCAGTCTCGCAAATAATCCTCCCAGAAGATTTACTCCTTGCGATAAGACGAGACCTCAAATCCTGGTACAGTTGTGGCAGGGAATACCCGAATATAAAGCTTAAGTACTCAGGTTTTAGCTTTAGAGCCCCTACACAACATTGGTCGAGGTCAATGAATAACATTCATACGTTGTCTGATCCAACATATGCATGAAATAGCACACCTGTGAAAATTTCAGCTCAATCCGACTACCGAGTCTCGAGAAAATCGTGAAAACCGCTGCATTTGTTTCGCGAAAATGCAGCATTCAACGCCGTACTGTTCCGAAAACTAGTTTAGATCTCGGTGAGACATAAACAATTTCTTTTACTCTTAAAAAAAATAAAAAAAGAAGCAATTTAGACAGAAATTTTTCAGTGCGAGGTTTGTACCATTACCATCTTCAAGTTTCATGTAAATCTGTGAACAATTCTGTTTTTCGATCTTACCAACTGTCGTGTAGGGGCTTTAAAGCATTTTTTTCCCCGGACATGATCCCCAATAACATTCCCTCTGATTTGTTAAGATTTGCAGTTTGGCGCTTTTTTTCTGAAGTCAGTGACGTTGCGACGTTGTTTGTGTTAACCTGAGCGAGCGCATGCTTGTTTTGTAGCCGAGCCGAACTGCTGTTCCACGGCACCCCCCTGTTGCAAGGGAACCCCCAGCGCTGGGATTGTCTAATTGGTTTTTGTCTCTCTATTGTCTCTGGATCGGGGGGCCCCACCCGGGCACTTCCTAAACGCATTCTGAGCGCAGGGAGAGCTCCCGTGATCGCCGGCCGGGGCCGGTGTCCTGCCAAAAAGTGTCCCTGCCAAATACTGTCCGCTCATTAGCATACTGATCGCTGATTAGTTAGCGTTAGGACTAGGATTAGGGTCATTATATAGGGTTAGGGTTTGGATTAGAATCAGGATTGGGATTAGGATTAGGGTTAGGATTAGGGTTGTTTGGGTTAGGGTTAGCGTTACGGTTACAGTTAGGGTCCAACGGTACCAAAGTGCCCAACGTTGCGTGTGTTAGGCCAGCAACCATACACAATGCGTGTGTAGTGCGCAACCATACCCCAACCACGGTGGTTGAATGTCATACGTATTGGACCAATCAGCGATCAGTATGCTAATGAGTGGACACTATTTGGCATGACACCGGGGCGAGCATTGTCCGTAACGGGTCGGACAATGCAGCAAGGGGACTCCCCCTTCCCCCCCAGAACCAGACCGCACGCTGGGGACTTCCTGCTTCTCTCTCGATCTCCATCCCCCCTCTCCCTTTCTCTCTCGATCTCTATCTGTCTTGCTGCCCACGCCCCGCATGTTTCAAATTGTGGTCAGGCGTTCCAATGATTGGGTTGAAAACATGCATTTCCCCCCCTGTCGGCCTTGAAATGTTGTTGTAGCTTAGCGCCAAGATGCTCGTCTGGCCTGCAATGTGTCAGGTGATGTACAGTGCAAGTCAAACCCCCCCTTCCGGAACCTGGTTTTAATGTCGAGAGCCAGAGGAAGTGGAACTCAACATTCAGTGGCAGTTGTTGAGATGTTGATTTTTTTTTCTCTCTACCCGGTGTTGTTTATTTTCTTGGGTGGGGGGGGGGGGGGGGGGGTGACTGTTACATCCAGTTCACAGATGTTTTATCTTACCTCTCCCCCTTTAACAAATAAAGTGTCACAAGTGTCGATTCCTGTTTCATAGTGGAAATGCTTTATATTAATATTGATATAATACCCTGCCTGTCCTGCCCTGCACTGCCCTGCCCTGCCCTGCCCTGCCCTGCCATGCCCTGCTTTGCCCTGCCCTGCCCTGCCCTGCCCTGCCCTACCCTGGGCCATGCCCTGTCCTACCCTGCCCTGTCCTGTCCTACCCTGCCCTGCCCTGCCCTTTCTTGTCCTGCCCTTCCCTACCCTGTCCTGTCCTGCCCTGTCCTGCCCTGTCCTGCCCTGCACTGCCCTGCCCTGCCCTGCCCTGTCATGCCCTGTCTTTTCCTGCCCTGCCCTGCCCTTCCCTACCCTGTCCTGCCCTGCCCTGCCCTGCACTGCCCTGTCTTGTCCTGCCCTGCCCTTTCCTACCCTGTCCTGTCCTGCCCTGCCCTGCCCTGCCCTTTCTTTTCCTGCCATGTCCTGCCCAGCCCTGCCCTGCCCTGCCCTGCCCTGCCCTGCCTTGCCCTGCCCTGCCCTGCCCCGCCCTGCCCTGCCTTGTCTTGTCCTGCTCTGCCCTTCCCTGCCCTGCCCTGCCCTGCCCTGCCCTTCCCTTCCCTGTCCTGTCCTGTCCTGTCCCGTCCTGTCCTGTCCTGTCCTGTCCTGCCCTGCCCTGCCCTGCCCTGCCCTGCCCTGCCCTGCCCTGCCCTGCCCTGCCCTGCCCTGCCCTGCCCTGCCCTGCCCTGCCCTGCCCTGCCCTGCCCTTCCCTGCCCTATCCTGTCATGTCCTGTCCTGTCCTGTCCTGTCCTGTCCTGTCCTGTCCTGTCCTGTCCTGTCCTGTCATGTCCTGCCCTCCCCTGCCCCCCTGCCCTGTCTTGCCCTTCCTTGCCCTGCCCTGCCCTGCCCTGCCCTGCCCTGCCCTACCCTGCCCTGCCCTGCCCTGCCTTTCCCTGCCCTGCCCTGCCCTGTTCTGTCCTGTCCTGTCATGCCCTGCCCTGTCCTGCCCTGCCCTGTCCTGCCCTGCCCTGCCCTGTCCTGCCCTGTCCTGCCCTCCCCTGCCCCCCTGCCCTGTCTTGCCCTTCCTTGCCCTGCCCTGCCCTGGCCTGCCCTGCCTTTCCCTGCCCTTCCCTGCCCTGCCCTGTCCTGTCCTGTCCTGTCCTGTCATGCCCTGCCCTGTCCTGCCCTGCCCTGCCCTGTCCTGCCCTGTCCTGCCCTGTCCTGTCCTTTCCTGCCCTGCCCTGCCCTGTCCTGTCCTGCCCTGTCCTGCCCTGCCCTGTCCTGTCCTGTAATGCCCTGCCCTGTCCTGCCCTGCCCTGCCCTGTCCTGTCCTGTCCTGTCCCGCCCTCCCCTGCCATCCCCTGTCCTCCCCTCCTCTCCTTGCTTCATTAGCAACAAAGCGCCATTTTTTTTTTACAGTTTTCAGCTTGGTCGCGAGTTCTTGGCAAGACTTTCCATTTTGCTTTATTCCGCTTACACAAATAGCTTTGCTTTGATTTGCCTTCAATGCATGGCACATTTCTAAAAGTAAAAACCACTTTATCACTTCCAGTAATAGTGTCCATGCCTGAAGACTTGTATCAGAGATGATCATTATAGATTAAAGAGGTGGTTAATCATAATGCAAGTAGTGCTGTGACTAGTTTAATGGGCGCAATCCACAACTACATGTAGAGTGCCATGTAGCTAGGAGGGTGCTCATCATGTACACGGGGGCTTCAGCTAAATCAGGCTGCAATGATGGCTATCTACTCGGTTGTCATCGTATTCCAAACTGGTTATTTTGGACTCTGTAAGCTGCGGTCAGAAACCACAACCCCAATACAGAAACTTTTTTTTTTT
Organism: Luidia sarsii; assembly: GCA_949987565.1. Classification (NCBI taxonomy): domain Eukaryota; kingdom Metazoa; phylum Echinodermata; class Asteroidea; order Paxillosida; family Luidiidae; genus Luidia; species Luidia sarsii. The sequence continues at coordinate 13,997 of CATLJK010000041.1, forward strand.
TCCCTTCGTTCCCTTCCCTTCCCTTCCCCCCCCCCCCCTCAATCTTCCCTTTGACTCCTCATGTTTCCTATTGTAGACTTGCACTTTGCCTGTGTAGACTTCCTGCTCGGTGCTGGATGACTCATGGC
>CATLJK010000042.1:0-10000 GCA_949987565.1 Luidia sarsii
TCTGATCATCTCAGCGGGTTCAGATAGTTATTGATCTCTCTTCTTCATTCCACTCGCAAAAAAAAAAACCCAAAACAACAAACAAACGATCAGGCGATAGAGAAAAGCAACTTTTTTTCAAGCTATCCATAAAAGACACTGAGGCTGATTTTAAGAATATCAAAAAATTAAGAGGGCCTGTCGTTTTGATTCAAGCAGGGCCTTTCTCAACGTCAAAGGATCTCTTACACTACAGAACGGCGCAAAAACCGTGACGGTTTTACCTTTTTCTACTTTCTCAGATCACCATTTGAGCTAAAAAACCTTCGCATGATTGCTTTTTGTGGATATTTAATGGTTTAACACACAAACTGTGGCAATCTTTTGACCTTCACCAATTGTATTGGGCCATTAACCTAAATAGGAGAGCAGATTTTTTTGTCAAACAATCTGCAGGTACAACACTGCAGGTAGCCCTTTAAACAGTAGTAGAAATTTAGTGAGAGAGGTACCTCCATATAGTATGAATTACGAGGGCAATATAGGAACCTTTCCTAGTATGACAGGGTAAAAACAGTGCTCTGGCAATGAAAATTGAACTAGACGTGAAAACCTGAACAGGAAGTCCTTGTCCGCAGCACACAACTCACAAGCCTATATAATTTCCATGTTGCAACAAAATCAATGCTCAAAATGCAGCCTAGCAGCATGACAATACATACACTATTACTACTATAATATGAAAACAAGCAGAGGAGCCGACGTTTTGATCCCAAAATTTAAATTCGAGAAAGGTCCTGCTGGGATATGCATTTTGGTCATTTTGGTCAGAAAGCAGTTTGAAACATCTGTGTTCTTTTTGAATCGGTCGTATACAAGGGAATCCACGGTATAGATAGCACAGAGGGAGCCTACTTGTGCAGGAGAGTTGTGAGACTGTTGGATGTCATACAGTGCAGGGATTCTGTGGGTGCACACAGACTTGGTGAATCTTCACACACAGCTGGCCCGTGTTCACTGAGGGCCAGAATTTTCCCAATCATTGCAGGGCTCTCATTTACCCTGGGTTAATTAAATTGACAGGGGTGTGGGTGGGTGTGTGGTCCCAGCCCTGGCACTGTCAGCACCTGCAAGAAGGACCCTTCCTTCCAACACCCTCCAGAGAACCACCTGGTGGCTTGTAACTGAGCCAATGCACCCAGGATGACGGGCAGAAAAGTCCTTTTCAGACGGCTTGCAAGGCTTGAGAGAGAATTTAGCGTGTAGCGTGGGACTTCGTACAATAAACAGTTCCTCCCTTCACACGATCGATTGTCAAGGGTCCCGTGAGAAATCCTCCGCTAGCACTAGCAGGAGATTTGGCGGAGGTCCGGACCGCTACGAAAAAAATCTCACAAGCCAGGGTTCACCAGGGACGTCTGTCACTCTCAAGCATTGGTAACCTTTCACACGATGGCACTTTTGTAAGATTTCTCACGCATGAGACATTTTCTCAAGCCTTGCGAGTTTTTTCAGCCCCGTCTGAAAAGGCCTACCTATATAGGCTATAGCTGGGTCCTGCCCTGCCCCCCCCCCCCCCGCCTTGCTGGACAGAGTGGTTGTTCAGCAGTCCCTCCCTCCTCCACCCCCTTCTCCCTCCACCCTCAGTTCCTCCATGGTTTAACCATGGAGGAAGAACCCATCTCCCCCTTCTTCCTCCATGGTTATACGGGGAGTCACTGTCACTTTACGCTTGGCTGCCTGTAACAGGATAAAAGTAGGCAGTAACTGACCCACACTTGGGCCTGGGGGGGATAACAGGCCACATTATTTTGGACAGTGATCCCTCCAATATTTCCAGCCTACTGCTCCATCCCCAACCCCATCCCTGCTCATCATTATGAATGGACTGAGACTACAATGTGGGAGAAATTTTGATGATAAGCCTAGCTGGCACTACACTTCATTTAAACTAGGGAGGGCTGCGTCGCTGCGATTCAAAATGCATTGGATAGCAAGATTGAGAATAGAGGGCCTGCCGTTTTAAATCTTAGCAGAACCTTTCGCAGGGTCAGAGGGCCGAATCTGTCATTTTGCCTTTGGAGAAAAATCAGGTCCACTTTTTTTGAGATTTACATTTTGGGAAATCTTAGGCAACAAGCTGTTTGCAACATCTGCACTAAGATCTGCAGTAGCTAGCGGTAATACCAGAAGCAGATAGTGCACAAAATGTTGTGTCACTGCAAGTGCAAGCTATTGGCTTGTTACCCATTGAGTCTACTCCTGAAATGCACCGAAGATCAAAATAAAGAAGAAAATAGCATGGAATCTCATGCTCATCAGATATCAAGATTAATTGGATGTATAAGAAAAATGCATTAGAAATAATAAACTAGGACACTTTATTTCACATAAACTTGTTCATCCATAGCAGTCTGTCATCAACCTCTTACCTGAGATTGGGATAGCGAAAGTGTTCAATTTCAGCATCAAGGATGAAGGATTGTCAATAGGTTCTCAGATAGTGAGAGTAATTTGATGTAAACATCTTGCAAACTGCTAACATTGGCCAACATGAACATCTAGACAAAATTGAGTGGGCCTGATGTTACAATCCTAGCAGGATCTTCCTCTTCTAAGACAGGATCCTTCCTTTGAGAAAGGTTCCTGCTAGGATCAAGATGTTCAGCCCACTAAAGCCCTGTCCGCACTGGACTTAATTTGGGTAAACTAACCGTGCAAATGAGTAACTTGACCATTTTTAAGTCCAATGCGGACAGCCCAGGAAGTTTTCCTCCCAGGTAACTTACTCGACTCGAATGGGTAGTTTAAAGCCACGTCCGCACTGGACTTAAAATGGGTAAACTAACTGAGCAAATTGGTAATTTGACCATTTTAAGTCCAGTGCGGACAGCCCAGGAAGTTTTCCTCCCAGGTATCTTACCCGACTCCAGTGGGTAGTTTAACCGACCAACTTCTATATTGACCAGGTCAGTTTAACCGAGTCGATAAGTCCAATCCGGACATGACGTCTCGGTAAACGACGCGGTTAAAAAAACCCACATCCGGCGCCCCGCACGTTACGTTACTTTATGTAAGACTCGTGCGGGTGCAGGGTAACAACGTGTTTGTGAACCTACAGTACATGCACATGTACATGAGTCGGTTAGTTTTACCAATCGTCTTGGTTAGTTTACCCGAGTCAATAGTCCAAGTGAGGACACCGGGAAGATTTACCCATTGGAATGTTACCCACGGGCTCGGTAAAAAATAAGTCCAGTGCGGACACAGCTTAAATTGTTCAGATAATAATGGTCTAATTTTGTTTGGACATCACAGAACACATGTGTACAGCATCTGCGCTTTGAAACACAGCTGACTGGATCATTTAATCCTTCAAGTCAATATTTGCATGTACCTTAGCTCAGGATTCAGATCAAAGTGACAAATACACTGACCGAAACAAAAGCACTCGGTCGGTCTATCTCGTCGACGATATCACTCACATGCACAGGTAAGGCGTCTGGAGATAAATGCACAGTATGTCACTTCTTTCTCCGCTAAAAGCCGGTGAAAATCCAAATTAAATGGTTCTATTGATTAATCTTGGGCTCGGAACAACAGCAACATTTGTTCGGCGCCTATAACAATCACAGCTCACAAATGTGTCCGGAGTCCAGATTTCAACGCACAAGAGAGTGAACTTATTATGTGTCCACATGGGACAGAATTAGTCGGTGAATATTGTTTGCGTACGTAAAAGCTCATTAGCGAGAGAATTAGAGAGAGAGAGAGAGAGAGAGAGAGACATAGAGAGAGGTAAAAAATACAGTCATAAAGCAAATAATGACATTGATGATCTGTCAAGTGACAACCCACAATTATTGAACCGGTTTGGGTCTGTGCGGAGCTATTTGCACTCCCACACTCCTTTGCCGAGAATTTGGCCCATCCTCTTCCCCCATTAAGAATGCGTGTCCAATTTACACGCACTGTTTTCATAGCAAATCCCAATAATCCGCCAGTCAGTCAATGGGAGAGAGAGAGGGGGAGGGGGGGGAGAGATTGAATTAGCAATCAATGAGGCTACCAGTCTGCCGCGGGGCAGGTAGAAGAGAGAAAGAAACCAACGGTGTTCTGATACACACGGGCCACTGGGAAGGGGAAAGGGAGGGGAAGGGGGAGGGGAGGGGAGGGTGAGGTGGAGGGAGAGGGGAGGGGAGGGGAGAGGGGGAGGGGGAGGGGGAGGGGGAGGGAGAGGGGGAGGGGGAGGGGGAGGGGGAATGGAGTGGGAGGGAGAAAGGGAGGGGCGGGGAGGGGAGGTTGAAGGAGAGGGGAGACAGAGGGAGAAGCAGAGGCAGTGACAGAGGCAGAGGCAGAGGCAGAGGCAGAGGCAGAGGCAGAGGCAGAATTGGAGAGGGAGAGAGGTAGGGAAAGAGAGACAAAGAGACAGTGAGAAGGAGGCAGAGACAGACACAGGCAGAGAGAGAGTGTGAAAGAGAGAGACAGGGGAGATGGAAAGGGAGTGAGAGAGAGGGAGAGAAAGGTGGAGAGAGACAGAGAGGGGGTGGAGAGGGAGGGGAGTGAGAGATATAGAATGAGAGAGAGAGACATAGAGAGGGGAGAGAGACAGAGAGGGAGACAGAGAGAGAGAGAGACAGAGAGAGAAGAGAGAAAGAGGGAGAGCATGCTGCCACTCCTCTCAGGAAAGAATCTGCATCCAATAGCCGTGCAATGCAATTTGCACTGGAGTGTGAAGGCCGAGCAGACTGTGGCAGGTCTCACTGAGTGATTCAGAAATATCTCCCCCTCCCACACCCTCAATGCCGCCACTTCATTCTGCATAATTCAATTTAGGTTGATGTCAACTTTTCATGCGTTTTGCAAATTTGTACAATATTCTTTGGTCTGTGGTTGTATTAAAGTGTGATTTACAATTCAAATGCCCCTGAAGAACAATGTCCGGCTAAGATCGAAATGTCAGACCCTCTCTTTAATGAAGAATTAATTTCAAAACAATTCTTTTCTATTTAGACACAGATTCTGATGGGTATAATGATGCAGTGAGTGTAATACTTTTGTTCCACTGAAAATATCCCCCGGAAATGGACTGAGCTTCTGGATATTGGGATACATTTTCTCACAGAATCAAAACGTCACTTTTCTGCCTTTGAGAGAGGTCCTGCTAAGTGCTAAGATTGAAACACAAGTCAGGCACTGCTATTTGTCACTTTAGTCAGTAAGCAATTTGCATCATTTTTGTATATTACTCAGAAAAATGGTTCACATGCCATGTAAAAGGCCACCTTTTACACATGATGTTTAGCTCTTGGAACCAGACTATCAGCTAATAGACTGGTTCAACCAGTCTGCAATGCTGACAAAATACAATCAAGTCAGGGAACCACACGGACGACTGCCGAAACAACAACCTCTGCGTTATTTATTATGGGGTTCATGAATAAAGATCTACAGCTGCACTGATAGTGACGCTACAAATTCATGTATGACGAGCTGATGACAAGGAGAAAAGTTCAATTGTAGATAGAACTCTCTGGAGTTGGGACGGTACACCCACGCGATCTCTTATGGATGAAGGAATCCAGGCTGGGATTTGAGGTTTGAACCCACGCCCAAACGACGGATGGCCCAGGTACCACAGACAGATGAATAGAGCAAACATTAATCCCAATTTGCGTCACATTTCTGGGTGACTTCCAAGCGGGCTTTGCGGTTGAGTGCAATTAGCTTGCATGCCAAGCCTAACGGGCCGATTGCAGTTCTAATTTTAAATTGTAAAAAAAAAAAAAAAATGAAAAATGAAAAAAAAAAATGACGATGCACTTTGAGTCATGCGTAAATGACATTGCCATTCACTCAGCAGTAATGTACGATGCAAGTCATTTTTTAAACACCGAGAATTAAACAAACAACCAAAACAGCACCCCACCTGGGCAATACGGTCACGTTACGTTGTGGGTGCCTGTGTTAGTTTTAGGTAGATCTGTCAACCCTTCTGACTCAGCAGCTTGGCTTTCACTGATAGATGCTATATCTTGGATCCCCCGTTCACCCATTACCCCCTTTAACCTTTAACCCATCCTTGATGGGGATCGGTGCCAGTCACACCCAGGGCCGTGACCAGACGCGCCCAGGGAACCAGGGAACGTGACAAGCACCATGCGTGTACCTTGCATTTCCGCTCCGCTCACCGGCTAAAAATAATTCTTGACGCTTTCTTCAGATACTGTAGGCCAAATGATTGGAAAGACTTCTGCTGACCTTCACGGGACAATTCAATGAAGGTTTAACAAAAATTAGAAAATTAATCAAGATTCAGTAAGTTGACTGAATAGATTGAAGCGAACATGGTACAAACTGTTTTCTGATTTTGTTGTCACAAAGACTCCAATCTCTTTCTAGGAGACCTGCAGTTGATTTCATCAAACCCATCGTAACTTATGATCAATCGTAAGACGATGAGTGATGCACAGAAACCATACGGCCTATGACAACTAACGATGGGTTATCAATCTTAAGTAGAATTGCGATGCATCGTACATGTGTGTAAAGCTTTGTGAAATCCAGCCCAGATGTTCCAACATTTCGACCCTAGTACTACCTAGCGAGACCAATCTGAGAAATGTTTAATGGATGAAAAAAAAAAAGAAGCTTATCTCACAAATTGTGAAGAGAAGTTGGAGAACCAATGGAAAGAAATTAACGTTTGGGGAATCAGGGAGAATTTGGAAGGAATGGTTTTGGGAAATCGTACAGGGGAAATTGGTAGTGCGTGGAATAGTGGCCGATGGTTTTTTATTTGTTCATCTTTATAGCAATTCAGGTCTAACTCTACAGAATTGCGGAGTGGAAACTTGAAGACAGTCACAACATTTTCACAAGCTTCGCGATAATAATGGTTTATCATCTGGGCATTCAGCCGACTGGCTGAAATCAATATCTTGTTATTTGCTATATACGCACGTGGCCAGAAGCTGTTAAGTAGAGGGGTGTGTGTGCGCAGGGGAAAAGAGGTGTTGAATCGCAGGGGTGGAGTGGTCTGGCCCGAACCAGAGGAATTAGTGCGTGACCGTTCCTACTCCTCCTTCAGTCTTGGGGGTGATGGGTGAGATTTTATTTTTTTTTTCCCCTGAAGGAGGTGGTCCTGAGTAAGATGGCATCCCTGGAGAGGCATTAGGTTAATGAAGTGCCCCCAGATTCTGGGTGGGGGTGGGATAAGAAGGCATCAAATGGGGCGTGAAGAAATCATGACTGCCTGCTGTGGGGACGGGAGTGCTGGGGCTGGTGTACATTGGACCAAGGAGATATCAGGCAAGGCGGCACACCCAGCAGTACGCTATTGTGCGCGTGGCGTCGGGCCCCGCTGTCTTAATGAGGCTGGGGAGTTACGGAGCGGGCTGCAGTGGTAATCGGGCCGAGGATAATGAAGTAACTGGGTGCTTGGCTTCGTATTATTTGGATCATCACCCCAAGGTCGGACGCATGGTTGGTCAGGCGGAAATCTTACATGTACATGTACTTTGCCCTCTGTGTTTGCACTTTGATTATAACAAGTCCCACCCAGACATTAATTTTGGAAAACCACGGGAATCCGGGACTTGATCCTGAGATTGATGCATCAGTGCTCTACCGCCTGAACTACATGTATCTAGGATTTTGGTCATGCATTGAAAGTAGTGGAAACCAGATATCAGATTGGAGAGCAGAGAAAATGTAGAACTTGAACTTGAGACCCTGCCCTGTGTGGCATCTTCCGCAATGTGCGTGGGAACTGGGAATGCTACGCTGAATCGCACCATTTTTTAAAATCCCACAATGCACATCCCACAATGCACATGGAAATTTAAGGACATTCTCACCTATGCAAATTATGATTCCTGTATTCTGAAATCTATGTGTCTTTTCCTTAGACAATGTAAACAAATCTTTTCAAAATTAATTCAATTTCAATAAAAGTCATTTCTTTGTTGGACTTAAATTGAAAAATCCATTATGTGGATGCAATTTTTGTTGGGGGCGGTATGGTTAAATGGCTACTGGTAAATGGTTTAATGGGAAGGTCATCATCTGAGAGTTGGATAGCTCAGATGGTAGAGCGCTGCTACCTAAAAACCATGACATTTCGGGTTCAAGTCCCGGGCCAGTCAGAGTTTTCTTTGCCATTTTTCAGACTTGTTCAAAAGTTAAACCTGTAAGGAAGTGAGTTCAGTTTGAAAGATGAGAAGTGTTGAGTGTACGGAATTTGGAGCTCCCTTCAAACCAGCATGCAATCAACTCCACTCATTCGCGCACCGGGAAGGTGACCCCAAGCCTCATATCCAGCAGGCTTTCGCTGTCCAACTTCACAGGCTTCTGTTTTCCCTTCTGACCGCGTCCTGCCGATCTTTTCAAAACTGTTTGGAAAGAGACGGAGACAGCTACACACCGAGGCAGGGAGCAGGGGCGGGAGAAGAACAATACGAAGATCCCCTTCCCTAATGCTGGCGAGAAAAAAAAAATAATAACCCCAAGCGACAGAATCAATCATGGAAGGTGTTGTCGAACATCAAGCAACTGAGGTATGGGGGGGGGGGAGAAGAGGAGAAAACGTGATGGATCCACAGAGTGTGATTGTCTGTCTTTGTCTGAATGTATTTTTTTTTTCACCCGTCAAAATTACTCGAAGGGAGGAGGGGGAGAGGATGAAATTTCATTCATGACGGGACGGAAGGGAAAGCCATTAATATTTCTTTTCTTTGAAGGGGGGCATTCCCCCCTGCAAAGCCCAACGAGTCTGATGCTAGAGTGCAAATACAAGTTGCACAGGATGCAAAACGATTCAGTATACAGCGTGCTCCCTGCCCGCGATGAAGAAAAAAAGAGAAGCAAAAGATCTGGTGACATTCACCAAGAATCTGGTCTCCTCATAAGAGCAGCATTCTTTGGCGTATCATTTCTGACGGCCTCGCACATCCGTAAAAAGATTTTTTTGTGAGTGATTTTTTTTTTTTTTTTTTTTTTTGGGGGGGGATTTCCAGGCTCCAGATTCGACTGAGATTAAACCTGTCTGTTGGAAATTCGATCGGCCTCTGCCTGTGCGTGAGATGGAGTGACATGAGATGGAGTGAAGGCGTGAGAGGGGCAAAGGAAATAGAAGACCTCCAGGGTTGACACCCAGGCTAACACCAAGAGGCTGGGGGAGTGTCAGGCTTGATTCGAGACCTATGTCCAGTAAGAACCGTCCCCCCCTCTCCCTCTCCCTCCCGACCAGCTAATCAACTGCCACATGACCGACCGGGGCCCAATTTCATCCAGCCGCTCAAAAGCGTAAAAATCTGATAAGCATGAAGAGTCTTCCCATGTAGACAGGGGCCAATTTCATGGAGCTGCTTAGCAGAAATGTTTGCTTAGCACATTTTCATCCTCAGAAGAAAAAAAAACAAGCTGGGAACCAGTTCTGCGCAATACATAGCTCATAGGATTTAGGCTGGTAAACCTGATTTTGCTAAGCAAAATGTCCTTTTGGCTTAGTGAATGAAATTGGCCCCAGGATTACAAAGCACATTATGATGCAATGTCCTGCATCCATTGCTTTTGACTTGCACTCCACTATTCTCTACTTGCAGTAGCATGAAACAAATAACGAGGTTTCAAATCGCTGTTATTTATAAATAAAAAATAAATTTTACATGTCGGATATGACCAAGGGTTAAGCAGCTCCATCAAATTGGAGCCTGGACCAGGGGACAGGCCCACAATGGAGCTGGCCTTATTGATAACTGACCACCGACACCCTGGACTGGCCGAGGTGTTGGCCACAGGTTTGGTCATGGTTTGATCGATCGACCATTTGCATGAGGGGGGGGGGGGTGGGAAATAATGGTGTGGCAAAGCTTCAGCCCCTGGAGATATGATCATTCTCAAGTGTATATTTCTGACAGGCTTACAGGCCCAGGGGTGGATTTCACAAAGCCTTACGATCCATCTAACTCAACTTACGATGGACAACCCTTCGTAAGTTTAGTTTAGTTCGTATAGTTTC
>CATLJK010000042.1:15000-18122 GCA_949987565.1 Luidia sarsii
GACACGGATTTGTTTTGTCCTTGTCACTCTGCCTTTGAGAAAGGTCCTGCTAGGATCGAAACGTCAGGCCCACTAAATTTTAGATTTACATTTTGGTAATATTAGTCAGTAAGCAGTTTGCAACATTTTTGTATATCACCCTAAAACTTTAAATCAAAAAAGGAGATTTTGTGGTTTAGAGTTTCTGTGACTGCAATGTGACTCCGTTTTGCAGAGCCATCACATATCTGCGAGTTAATTTTGTTTATCTTCTGATGCTTAAAGGATGCCAGAGGTAGGCTTACTCTCCGCCTCTAAAAACTGAGTTATATGCCCTCTTGGACAGGAGACACATATATCAAATGGGTTGACTCTGATTGAGGCCAATTGAATTATCCAAACCATACGCCAAACTGATTGAACGTTGCTCGCATTTTTTCATTCTGGGTCTGTTCACTCAGGCTCACAATGGCGGCAGTTCATGTTTCAAAGGCAATAGTATACGCGTTCCAATTGAAACGCGGGCCGTACGGTAATTACTTCATAAATAATGGCGTTGTGTGGATCGCGTCTGTGTCACCCGGCATGCCCATGACCCCACCCGCGTAAACTTGGGCGCTTGAATCGGGCCCGGTATCAGAAACACACACCTGGCTGTCATCAATATTGCCGGCCAATAAACAACGCTTCAGAATGTCAATAATTGCAGGAGTCGCTGACATCCATTATTCAAAACTGTTATGCCGGTCGTGTGGCCGCAGTCCCAACAAGGCTGGTCCATGTGACATGAACTTTGAGCATCCCTGACCCGCTGAGGATCTCTCGCTACAGTGACGTATCACAGAGTCTGGGAACCGGACCAGAAAATGTTTTCCCACCAAAGAAGGAGCCGCGAAGATCTAGCTTCTGTCATCGGTGTCTCTGTCCGAATGATTTATGGGATGCGAGGCCGGAGATGAGGGGGATGTCCAGATTCCAGGTGGCAATATTTGGGGCGTCTGGAAGATTTCTTCCGATAATTTGCTGCCCAATGGCCGGGCGTGAAATCTAATCACTGTTTACAGTCTTCAGGCATCTTTGGCCCACACCCTGAAAAATATGTCTATAGTAAAGGCCCGTCTTCAAATTGTACTTGATTGGCCCAAATTGGCCAGAGGTTTTCAGGACGGTGTGAAAACTCAGACAGTTAGATAATTTGAGGCGCTGTGCACAAACGCATTCACACTGATAGGATCCAAAGCAACACAAATGAATAGGCTGAGGCCTAAATTAGACACGAGCAAGTGAAAAGTGTCTATCCCACATTTGGGGACAGACTCTAGCTCATCTTTTTACCAAATTTATTATCCAAAAGCGGAATGCCCCTCGTTGGTGAGACTGAAGGTTCAGTTTCTTGTTCAAAAAAGAAAGTCTTCTGAAGTACTGGACTTAAAAAATTGGAAAATCAACCGAGATCATAGTTTATAGTGAAAATCCAAATAGGGGAACCTTTATTGCCATTCCAACTTGGACTTTTCAAGTCAGGAAATTTAACCAAGCTGGCAATATAACAGCTCACGAGGGAGTTGAGCGTGACCTTTGAGGTTACCTAATGACATCGATAGCCCATGAAATAAAGCCACTTCTGGCTATATGCAGAAACCATGCGCCATGCACACATGTTGTCCTGGCACAATATACAGGCTGAAATTTGACCTTGTTTTTTTTAATTACGGTGAGTGGCATTCTACCAAGTCACATAGCTCTACTGGACTACCGTAATTGACTCGGTAAAAAAGTTACCTGGAGTGGATATTACAAAACCTTAATGATGCATCGTAACTCAACCTACGATGGATAACCCATCGTAGGTTGTGATAGCTCATACAGTTTCTGTGCATCTCTCATCGCCTAGCAATTGATCCTAAGTTACGATTGGTTTGATGGAATAAACCACTGATCACTTTTCCCAGGGATAGGTTGGGTGGTGGTAAAAGTAAACACAGGACATACTTAGACTTAGAGCAACTAGGGGAAAGTTTACTGGGCAGTTTCAACTGATCTTAAAATGGAAATTTAACGGCGTTTTATCCCACAGAAGTCCATTGGAAACTGTTAACACATACATCATTCATGTATCTGAAAGGACACACGTGAACTATATTGGCTATTATTATTTGACCTTTACCTAATCTTTTTAAACCAGGATTTATCTGTCTCTTGCCAACTGTATATGTCATATCCTCTTTTACTGTTTTACTTTTCCAACAAAGTCCTTGAATTTGTTGGAACTGCAAGTGGAACTGAACTCAGCAAGTTTTGAGCAGAGGCCGATATATGCGGGTGGGGGAGGGGGGGAAGCTTTATTCTTAGTCCATGGTTTCCATGGCCGGGGTTTAGGTGCTTGTAAGCTGTGTGCCAGCCTGAGGGAAGGAGGATATCGGCAAAAGGTCAAAGAGGCCCGTTGATACTTTGTCTGATCCCGGCTAATTACAGAGTGGCATGACATAACACACCTGTGAAAGTAAGGACTCAATCCTCTCTCTCTCTCTCTGTGAGTCACTACCAACATTACTCCGCCTTTGTGCACATTCATGTTGGCTTTATTTAGATCTGCGGGACTGAGTGGGATCAGTTTGGTAGCCAAATTGTTCCACATTTATATGACTGTATGACTATTATATGACTGTATAACTGTATCGACTGTATGATTGTATGACTGCATGGCTGTATGACTACGTGACTGCATGACTGTACGACTGTACATTCTGAAAGGCTCTAAATCAGACTTTTCAGGTAAAGATAAGAAATGGAAAGGTCCTGCTTAGGAGTGAAACATCGGCCCTCAGAAGGCTCATGCATTTCCATTTTGGGGGGACAAGGAAAGGAAAAGAGACTGACTGACTGATGTTCTTCATCAATGATTGAAAAAGCAGAGAGTGAACAAACATCACAGAGTACAAGTTAGATAACTAGATGTTTTTATATAATGAGATCAATGAGACAGCCCCTAAACACTTTTGCCAGGGTTATTTAGTCATGGCAGATTGGGTACATTCTCACAATTTTCTTGGTACTTTCAGCTACGAGTTAATCAGTACACATTAAAAATTGTTCAGTCATAAAACATATCGGCAATACAATGTGCTAGGTTTCTAACATGC
>CATLJK010000043.1:0-15750 GCA_949987565.1 Luidia sarsii
GGGGATGGGGAAACCTTCTGGCTTATATTTCAGGCATTGTGGATGCTGGGAGCGAGAATACGGCCTTGTAATTGGTTGTCGTTTCGGTTAGCCAGTCGTCCTTTTTTTGATGCAAATTTCGCCCAAAACAAGGCCGTAAAGCCACTCAAGGTTAAGGGCTAAAGAACGCAGGAGACAGAGAGGGACTCGGGAAGGCTGGAGATAAGAATTGACGTTCCTCTTTAAAAAAAGAAGAAAAAAAGAGGGCGAACAAAAACGTTGCTTGTAAACGTTATCGAAAAATTTAAATTTGTCTGCCCACGGCTCGTCTCGAATGGTAAACCCTCGCCGAAAGGCACTCTCGATCACGAAAAGTCCCAGTATGATAATGCTAATCGTTGTTCAATAAGACTTCAAGGCTTGCACGGCGGAGATCTCAGTGGAGGGTTTGCGGTGACACCACGTATATTCTTCTCCTTCAAGAAGTGTGGCTCTGAAAACTCATCGCTGTTGCAAAACAGTTGCAATTGTTGTGGGTGCTGATTCGTAGGACGCTGTTGTTAGTGTTGGTGTTGGGGATGGTCTTACGCTTGTCGATGTTGTCGCGGTTGTGCATAACGACGCTGTACTTAAAGCAGCGGTTGTTGTGGCTATTTACGTGCGTCTGTATACCGTAGTTTACTTAACCTCGGGATTATCCCCCGTATTTTACAACGGTGCAACTGCCGTTTAAAAGAGCCTAAATCATGTATGGCCATACGGCGGCCTGCTGAATCATCGTCGCTTCGCGTATGGGAACGGGAGTGAGGCAAATAACCGTCCATGGTTAGGCAGGCTTTGTATAGCTCGCTCCAGCCGGATTATCCCTCTTTTTGTGGGGATTAATCGATTTAAATAGGAGAGAGAGAGAGTGGGGGGGTCTGGTGGGGATCGAAGCTAAGCCGATTCCCACGACGCATGCAAATGCGCACATTGCGGTCGAGGGTATGCCCCCGTGCGCTCAATACCGCTGCAATGTGTGTGTTTGGTTTTACCCGCCCCTCCCATGTGTATTATACACCGTTCGGGATTTGCACAAGGCCAAGCGCTGAGATGGGGGCCATTTTGTTCGACAGCAATTCATACTCCAAAAAATATCAGAGGAAGCGAAGCCCTCCTAATTGTGCGTCGCAGCTTAGCACAACTGTTGTTCTCTTCTTTGATTGAGGCGGAGTTCCCACCGGTTTCGGCGCCATTATGACCAGGCCGCCCAAAATCGGCACTAAACCGCCCAAATCCGCACCAGACCGCCCAAATCCGCACCAGACCGCCCAAATCCGCACCAAACCGCCCAAATCGGCACCAGACCGCCCAAATCCGCACCAAACCGTCCAAATCGGCACCATACCGCCCAAATCGGCACCAGACCGCCCAAATCGGCACCATACCGCCCAAATCGGCACCAGACCGCCCAAATCGGCACCAAACCGCCCAAATCCGCACCAGACCGCCCAAATCCGCACCAAACCGCCCCAAATCGGCACCAGACCTCCCAAATCCGCACCAGACCGCCCAAATCCGCACCAAACCGCCCAAATCGGTACCAAACCGCCCCAAATCGGCACCATACCGCCCAAATCCGCACCAAACCGCCAAAATCGGTACCAAACCGCCCCAAATCGGCACCAGACCGCCCAAATCCGCACCAAACCGCCCCAAATCGGCACCAGACCGCCCAAATCGGCACCAAACCGCCCAAATCGGTACCAGACCGCCCAAATCGGCACCAGACCTCCCAAATCCGCACCAGACCGCCAAGACGTTCTAGGCGTTCGAGTTTTGCATGCGAAGTAGTCATCTCGTAAATGTTCAGGGCGCTCACATTTTCATTCCTGGCAAGACCCTTCTTGTATTATTGATAAGCGCTCCCGTGCCCGTGCGTGCAAATAGTGCATTGTCAAACACCATCGGTTGGTCTTTCCTCTCAGTTATTTTGAGAGGGCAGATCTATTCTGGCAAGGGACAAAGAAATATCGACAGGATAATTTGGAGATCGATACATGTCAGAGGAGAGGGTATCGGTATTCAGGTCTTGAGGGGGGGCACCTTCAAAATGGCATCTCTGTGATTGCCTGACTGCCTGCATGCATGCCCTGCCCTGCCCTGCCCTGCCTGTCCTGCCTGCCCTGCCCTGCCTGCCTGTCTTCCCTGCCTGCCTGCCTGCCTGCCTGCCTGCATGCATGCATGCATGCATGCATGCCCTGCCCTGCCCTGCCCTGCCCTGCCCTGCCTTGCCCTGCCCTGCCCTGCCCTGCCCTGCCCTGCTCTGCCCTGCCCTGCCCTTCCCTGCCATGCCCTGCCCTGCCGGCCCTGCCCTGCCCTGCCCTGCCCTGCCCTGCCCTGCCCTGCCCTGCCCTGCCCTGCCCTGCCCTGCCCTGCCCTGCCCTGCCCTGCCCTGCCCTGCCCTGCCCTGCCCTGCCCTGCCCTGCCCTGCCCTGCCCTGCCCTGCCCTGCCCTGCCCTGTCTTCCCTGCCTGCCTGCCTTCCTGCCTTATTGCAGCCATTCCTTTCCCCAGTTTTAGTTCGAAGATCAAGGGGTCGGGTTCTGTCGCTCCGGTTCTCGCTGCCTGCATTTCTCAAGCCACCACAAGTCTTGTCATTAACCCCTCATCCTCCCTCCACCTCTCCCCACGACTCTCCCCCTCGTGCCCTGAGCGGGTCGTGACGCCGACCACACCGCGTCGAATTACCGTCGGCCGTCAGCAGGCTCGGCTGTCAACAGTTCGCCCACATACCGCACGCTCCCTATAATGCGCGGTCATCTCACATCAAACACCATTCTTCGGCTATCGGGTTGGGGTTATCAACGGCTCGCCACGATCAAAATGTAACACTGTCTAAAAAAAAAATTGCCGGAAGAATACGACTCGCCGGCCGGCTCATATAGTCAGTTTTCTGTACCGATTGAGCAACGATGCTATTTTTTTTTGAGGAGGGGGGGGGGCTTTTATCGCGACTGTACCGTAACCCCCTCTACCCCCAATTTTTCGAAAGCAAGGAGCTTTGAACCTCAATTTCGGGCATGAATAGATTGGCACGAGAGGATCACCGAGGCGAAAGTAATACGGTTTAATGATGCGTGGAAGAACGGCGGGATTGGGTCGTTTGGGTAATTGAGAGAGAAATAGTAGATGTCTTGCCTCCGTTGCAGCCCGTCCTCAGAGGTTTTTTTTTTTTTTTTTCTCTCTTTTTTTCTGTTCTCTCTGTCTCTTTTACCGTCACCCCCCTTTTCCTCTAATGCTCCTTGACATGCGACGGCGGGCCTCGTTGGAGCGACGACCCGGGCCCTACTTTACGAGCCGCGCAGCCACTCTGCGCTAAATGGCCCGGGATGGAGAGGGCTGGCTCGGATTGCTGCGCGTCGCAGCGCCTTCGGATTTCCATTTGCATCGTCGATGTACTTGGCGGGTCCCGTTCCTGTCCTCCTTCGAGCTTGTTTTCACTATCCTCCTCCCTCTCAACTCCCTCTCTTTCTCCACCTCTCTCTCTACCCTCCCCCTCTCCCCCCCCCCTCTCTCTCTCTCTCTCCCCCCTCCCCCTCAACTCCCTCTCTTTCTCCACCTCTCTCTCTACCCTCCCCCTCTCCCCCCCTCTCTCTCTCTCTCTCTCCCCTCCCCCTCAACTCCCTCTCTTTCTCCACCTCTCTCTATACCCTCCCCCTCTCCCCCACTCTCTCTCTCCCCCTCTATCTCTTCCTGTCTTCTTACCTCTCTCCTCTCTCCTCTCTCTCTCCCTGTCTTCCTACCTCTACCCTCTCTCTCTCGCTCTCTCTCCGTCCGTCACCTTTTCTCTCCCTCCCCTCTCTCTTTTTCTATCTCCCTACCTCTCCCCTCTCTCTCCCCCTCACTCTCTCTCTCTCCCTATATCTCCTCTCTCTCTCCCCTTTCCCTCCCCTCCCTCTCTCTCTACCCTTCTCTCTCCCCTCTCTCTCCCTATCTCCCCTCTTTCTCCCTCTCTCCTTTTCTCCCTCTCTCCCTCTCTCCCCTCTCTCTCTCCCCTCTCCCTCTTACCTATCTACCTCTCTCCCTCCCACCCTCCCCCTCTCTCCCTCCCTCCCTCCCCCTCTCTCTCCTCTCTCCCCCTCTCTCCCTCCCCTATCTCTTCTCTCTCTCCCCCTCTCCCTCTCAACCCTCTACCTCTCTCCCTCCCTCCCTCCCCATCTCTCTCCTCTCTCCCCCTCTCTCCCTCTCTCTCTCCCTCCCCTATATCTCCTCTCTCTCTATCTCTCTCTTGCTCACTCTCTCATTCGTACGTGCGTGGACGGATTTTGCAGCTCCGGGCGTTAATCGGAGCGATATCCTAGCCTCATAACCGGGTGACTTCTTATCGGTTGTTCCATCTATCGAGTCGCTTTGCTCGGGCTGGTCTTGTCTTTTATTTTCTTCTAAACTGCTCGCATGCGGCGTAGGGGTCTGGGGCCGTTCGGCTGACCGATCACTATCTTGCAAAGTCAACCCTCGATCCTCTCACCAACAGCCTCATAATGGAAGCCATGCTGGTGAGAGAACACCGGAGACATGGGATGCAGAGCTAGAGAGAGATGGGAGGGTGAGAAATGGAGAGGGATGAGGAGGGAGGGAGGGAGAGAGAGAGAGGAGAGGGAGGGAGGGGAAAGGAAGAAAGAGGGATGGATAGGGATATGAAGAGAAGGAAGAGAGATGGGAGGGTGAGAAATGGAGAGGGATGAGGAGGGAGGGAGAGAGAGGGGAGAGGGAGGGAGAGGAAAGGAAGAAAGAGGGATGGATAGGGATATGAAGAGAAGGAAGAGAGATGGGAGGGTGGGAAAGAGAGGAGATGGAGAGGGAGAGATGGGGGAAGAGAGATGCAAGGGTGAGAAAGAAAGTGGGATGGAGAGGGAGAGAGAGAGAAGGAAGGAAGATGGGAGTGTGAGAAAGAGAGAGGTTGGAAGGGGAGAGGGAGATAGAAGGAAAAGAGATGGGGAGAGAGAGACGAAAAGAAAGGGGGAGAGAGGGGGAAGAGAAAGAAAGGAGAGAGAGGAATAGAGAGAGGGGGAGGGAGAGGGAAAGAGAGAGGGGAGAGAGGGGAAATGGAGAGAGCTGGCAGGTTGGTGCAGTATGTTTAGGCTAAGTAAGTTTTCGATTCTCCTGTGGCCATTTCCAAACAGCCCACTTAATCCCAGCGACCAGGGAAGCGATCTCTCTCCTTAGCGCCCTCTCCCCATCCCTCCCTCCTCCACCTTTCCCCTCTCTCACCCTCTTTTTTCTGTCTGTCTCTCCCTTTTTACCCGACTATTTCGCTCCCAGCCCGTTTCTCTGTCTATCTTTCTCTTGTTCTTCTCCCCTGTTTCTTTGACTCTCGGTCTGTTTCATCTGCCAGTTATACTCTTTCCTCTCTTCTCTTCCTTTTCTGTCACTCTCACTGTCTCACTCTCCTCTCTCTCTCTCACTCTCCCCCCTCAGTGTCTCCCCCTCTCTCGCATTGTCTGCCTCTCTCTCGCACTCTCAGTCCTCCTCTCTCTCTCTCTTACTCTTTCTCTCACTTTATCTGCCTCTCTCTCTGCCTCTCCCCCCTCTCTCTCACTCTAAGTTCCCCTATCTCTCTCACTCTCTCTGCCTCTCCCCTCTCTCTCTACCTCTCTCTCTCACTCTCAGTCCCCCTCTCTCACACACTCTCTCTGCCTCTCCCCTCACTCTCTCTCTCTTTGCCTCTCTCTCACTCTCATTCCTTCTCTCTCTCACTCTCTCTCTGCCTCTCCTCTCTCTCTGCCTCTCTCACTCTCAGCCCCCCCCCCTCTTTCGCTCTCTCTGCCTGCCCCTCTCTCTTGCACTCTCAGTACCCCTCCCTCGCACTATCTCTGCCTCTCTCTCTCTCGAACTCTCTCGAACTCTTTCTGTCTCTCTGTAAGTCCCCCTCCCCCTCTCCATCTCCCTCCCTTCCTCCTCCTGTGGAATGAGGATCTCCTGCCATCCTCCCCACCCATCCTCCCCTCCCATCCCCCTCCCTACCCCCCCCCCCACCCGACAGGCCCTTGGGCAGTGCCTCCCTTAATCAGCTGGGAAAATACGGTCACCCCCCCCCCCCCCGTTTCCTCAGACCGGCCAAGGGTCTTCCGTTTACCCCCTCACGCCAGTAGTGCCACGGATTAGCGCTAATGGGACAAACAAAATATGGCCGGGCGTCAAGAGAAGAATCTAGCGGAAGGAGGGATATTTTCCTGCCTCTTGACTCCCCACTAACCTAACCTACTTTATAGTTTCTTCTTAGGGGGTCGCCCTGACTTCCCACACGGTGCTGATTGAAGTCATGACTGTAGTGATTGCATGTATAAAGCATGCAGGGAAAGAGATAGACAGGCCGGCAGGCAGACAGGCAGACAGGCAGACAGACAGTTAGACATGCAGGTAGACAGACAGACAGGCAGACAGGCAGGTATAGACAGACAGACAGGCAGACAGGCAGGTAGACAGGCAGACAGGCAGACAGACAGACAGTTAGACATGCAGGTAGACAGACAGGCAGGCAGGCATACAGGCAGATAGACAGGTAGACATGCAGGCAGACAGACAGACAGGCAGACAGGTATGCAGGCAGGCAGACAGGCAGACAGACAAACATACATGCAAGTGGACAGGACAGGTATACAATCAGGCAGGCATGTAGGAAAGACAGACAGACAGAAAGGCAGGCAGGCAGGCAAGCGGGAAGGACAGACAGACAGACGTACATACAGGCAGGCAGGCAGGCAGTCAAGGTGGATGGCCAAACGAGCTGGCAGACAGACAGACAGACAGACAGACAGACAGACAGACAGACAGACAGACAGACAGACAGACAGACAGACAGGCAAGCAGGCAGGCAGGCAGGCAGACAGACAGACAGACAGACAGACAGACAGGCAGACAGGCAAGGGGGATGGTCAAACGAGCTGGCAGACAGTCAGACAGACAGACAGACAGACAGACAGACAGACAGACAGGCAGGCAGGCAGGCAAGCGGGAAGGACAGACAGACAGACGTACATACAGGCAGGCAGGCAGGCAGTCAAGGTGGATGGCCAAACGAGCTGGCAGACAGACAGACAGACAGACAGACAGACAGACAGACAGACAGACAGACAGACAGGCAAGCAGGCAGGCAGGCAGGCAGACAGACAGACAGACAGACAGGCAGGCAGGCAGGCAGTCAAGGTGGATGGCCAAACGAGCTGGCAGACAGACAGACAGACAGACAAACAGACAGACAGACAGACAGGCAGACAGGCAAGGGGGATGGTCAAACGAGCTAGCAGACAGTCAGACAGACAGACAGACAGACAGACAGACAGGCAGGCAACCATGCCGAGCCACGTGCCCTCTCCTCGCATGCTTGTCCACGTACCGCGTAACTCAAAGCCGTGGCTGAAAACCAAGAACCCACGACGCCGGGCGACAGGAAGGCACTCGAATTCCCACATGCCACGTGATCAGGTGTCCCAGGTGGTCCATTTAACCGTCCTTTTCATGACGGGAGGGGGGGAGCGGGGGCGGCCAGTTAAAAGGGTGGTGCGAAGACCCGAGCTGCCCCGTACGGAAAGAAGTAATAAGACCTCCCCCTCCACTACTCAATTGAAGCTGGAGGCGTGGCTCTTATTGAGCCATTTAGAATTTGAGAAGGATTACCTTTTATTTTTTTATTCGGGAAAAAAGGGAAAAGGTCCTTTTTTTTTTAAAGGCGCGCTATACAATCACAGTTGACTGAAATGACAATGCGCTATACACAGTATCGACAAGCTATCTTTGTATGGACGGACCCTGTTAACGCTCCTGATAAAAAAAAGAAGTATCTCAGCTCCTCGAGGATTTTGAGGAACTTCCCCCTCAGGGACGACCAATCAAGCACAATGGCTACATCTCCCTCCTCCCTCCTCCCTCCTCCCTGCCTCCTCCCTATCCCCCCATCAGGCTCCTGATCACCGTTCCCCCGGTGGACAGGAGCAATTAGCGTCGGGCGGGACTCGTCTTACCCGCGCAATCGGTCGCCTGGGGGACCTCCATTACGGAACGACGTCGATCAAGCCTCGAGGTTTTGGGTTTTTTTCTTCTAGGAAGCCGAGAGTGTCTTTGGGGGGGGGGGGTGGGGGACTGGTTCGAATCCCGGCACCACGGCTAGAGAGAGCCAGGACCACTTAATCCCCTCCGCTCCCTTGCACATTATTATAGACCTTTTCTCAGTTCCATTCCTCCTGGCCCGTCCCCTGAACGATCCCCAAACGCCCACCATTTTTTTCCAGACTTGAAGGATTCAGAAACATGAGAGAGAGGAGAGAGAGAGAGAGGGAGTGAGAGAGAGAGAGGGGGGAAAAGGAAGAGAGAGCGAACAGAGAGGAAGATAGATGGAGGGGGGTAGAGAGAAAGAGGAGGGAAGGGAGATGGGGAGAGAGAGAGATAGAGTGTGAGAGAGATAGAGAGGGGAGAGAGAAGAGATACGAGAGAGGACAGAGAGAGAGAAGAGAGAGGGAGTGAGAGAGAGAGGGAAAAAGAGACAGCGAACAGAGAGGAAGATAGATAGAGGGGATAGAGAGAAAGGGGAGGGAAGGGAGATAAGAGAGAGGACAGAGAGAGAGAAGAGATAGAGAGGGGGAGAGAGAAGAAATAAGAGAGAGGACAGAGATAGAGGGAGAGAGAGAGAGAAGAGAGAGAGGAGAGAGTGGTATGAAAATACTGCCCTGCGCTATCGTAGCCCCAGACATTGCCCTTCGGATTCTCTACTCGTATAAGATTCAATCGCATGACCTTCTACTGTCAAGTCGATCGTGTCGTTCTATACGCCGATCTTTTCCCCATTGCCTCTCGTCAATTCCCGCTTCAGCGCCCAACACTCAGAGGTGTTTTTTGCCTTATCTATGTCCCCGTAGGCCCCCCCCCCATTGAATTAACCTTCGACCTCTATATCGCCCAAAATAATGCGAACGCGCCATCTTGAAACGTTAACATATTTGTTCTTAGTAATGAAGACTTCTTCTTCTTCTTCTTCTTCTTCTTCTTCTTCTTTTCGATTACTTTACTTTGACAACTCCCCTTAAAACTGACTATATTTTGTATTACAAAACATCTCTCGTATATGTTTCGCTATTATACATTAGATTTCTCTCCTATGTTTATTGTTTAATTTTGTTAAATTCATTTATTTAGTTGATTATTTTCAAGTCTTACTTGTAAATATTGTTTATTCTTCTTCTTCTTCTTCTTCTTCTTCTTCTTCTTCTTCTTCTTCTTCTTCTTCTTCTTCTTCTTCTTCTTTGGCTTTTCCGCCGCTGTAGCGGAAAAGACATTCCGTTTGTCGTGAATTTTTTTTTCAGTGTCTTCTTCTGCATCTTCTTCTTCTTCTTCTTCTTTGACGTTATCACGGAGTCCGTGGTTGGGTCCCGTGACACTCGGTCGAGCCGTGCCCGGACGGGGCCCATCGGAGGTGGAGGGGAGGGGGGGTTATTGCTTGTTCCCGCCGGCAGAGAGAATCGCGGCGGGAAATAAAAATGTGCCGAGCCGGTGCATGCAGAATGAGCGAGTCGAAGGCCGAACGAGAGACAAGACGAAGACCCCCCCAAAAAACCCAAAAAACAACGCACACCGACACCCAACAATCTTCTCCCATCTTCCAGAGCTCCTCCATAACTCAATCAGTCAAGCAATTTCGCCGTGATCAAGGGGCGGATATTAGAACGCGAGGCGGGGTGGGACTTCAAGTCTGTCTGCCGTCCCCTCGGCTCATTGTTGTATATACTTGCTCCTACATAAAAAAAGACTCACCGTCGACCAGCGGTGGAGGTGAATTGATAATCGCTCTGTGACATCACGGCCCACAAACTACCGCTTAAACGAGTGTTCTGCAGCGATCAATGCAGCGTGGGGTTCGGGCGCAGGGGGTCGCATCCTACACACCGTCTCGAGAATCGTCTTTTTTGAGTTCTTGACTCCGCAGCCTAGTAAGGTTTTATTTTCTCAGCAGTAGCGGTGCAAAGTCGCGCTTGAAAAGAGACTACCGGTAGTGTGCTACGTCACGGGATCGGCAAGTTGGGCCTTTGGGGGTTGTTTTAAACCCTGCTTACCCTTCGGCTCCGGCTTCGTCTCGATTGATATATCAAACGCTGAGAGCACAGCTTGGAGTACTTTGGTGAAGTTGAAGCTTTGGATTTTTTTTTTCAAAACGCAGTGTAACATGATTCAATAACGAAGCCAAATTCCTTCCATTTCTATGCCTTGTACTTTGAAATAAACGAAAGAAATGGAGACAAAGCCTGAGTCTAAGCCTGGTTTTGAAAAAAAATGGTCTTGAAATCCGGAACGTAAAATGTTTTTGTTAATTGCAGAGTTCTATGCTGCTGTTAAAATCAATTTCAGCTGCACTGGACCGATCTTGTAACGCAGGGCTATTCTCTTTTCGGGCGCGAGTTTGCACGACCACAGCGGGGGGAAAAGAAGCTATAGGCTGCGGCATAGGACAAACATTACGCAGGCCGCGCGTGTCCATCCGGGAACATTATACACGTAATGAAAGTGCGCCTTGTATCCAAGACAAATAAATCCAACATGGCCGCTCTATATCTTCGCTGTGCAAACACTCCGCCTACGCGATAATAGTGTACACACTGCGCAATGGGAGACGCACTGTGTTACCTACGTGGCAAAGTCTATTTGATCAAAGGCAGGACAAAACAAAATCTTAGTACAACCCCCCCCCCCCTCCCTTCCCTCGCGCCACCGTCAAAGAAAGGAAATAGTGTCGGGGGAAATCGTAACACATAACATTATTTTGATCGTGTTTTATCAAAGATACAGGGTGGCTGTGATTAGATTTGGTAGGCTTTACTCACCTGTTGGGATCCTATCTTACCACTATGAATGTAATCAGTTGATATTTGGAAAACACTGGTTAGGCAAGACTTAGGGCTTTGCATGGTTGGTGAAACAATATAGGAGGGTTTGCGGTGACACCATGTATACCATCTTCCAAATTCATTCAATCGTTTGTTTCTATGGTGTATAGCCGCAGATACGTTTAGTGTTGTGGGGAAATGAAGCGGGAGTGCTGAGAGGAAGAACTTTGTGTTGATCGACGCAATCCGTTACGTCCTCTGAAGTAAAGCGAGTCTTTTTGTTGGGCTGAATGTGCCCCCCCCCCTCTCCTCTCTGCTGGCTTGCGGTAGGTCCCCGTGAGCCGTCCGCAAACCTCACACCCTCCCATATCTTCCTAGTCCTCATCCCTTCAAATCGCAGGCGAACACGACCCCCTGACCCGTTCATTATTTTTTGGGTGAACGTCAGTCTTCAGAGGTGACGCGATCGAAAGAGACCAAGAGGTGGAGAGAGAGGAGGGAGAGGGGAGAGGGAGAAAGAGACGGGGACAGATAGAGAGGGGGCGTGGGAGACGAGAGGGGAGAGGGGAGAGCGAGATGAGGGAGATGGGAGGGAGAGGGAGACAGGTATAGAGAGAGAGGAGAGGGAGAGGGGGTAGAGAGAGACAGAGAGAGGGGAGAAACAGAGGGGTAGAGAGAGGGGAGAGCAAGATGAGGGAGAGGGGAGGGAGAGAGAGACAGGTATAGAGAGAGAGGGGAGGGAAAGATGATGGAGAAAGGAAGGGGTGGGAGACAAGGAGGTGGAGAGAGGGGAGGGAGATAAGAAGGAGACGGGGGAGAGAAGAGAGAGTGACAGAGAGGTAGAGAGGGACAGAGAGGTAGAGAGGGACAGAGAGGTGGAGAGGGACAGAGAGGTAGAGAGGGACAGAGAAGTAGAGAGAGGCAGATAGGTAGAGAGAGAGACAGGGGTCGAGGAACGTGGGAGAGGCGTGTGGGTTGACGAAGAATAAGAAGTGAGTAAAAATGTCATTAAAAAAGATTGTCCTTCCACATGAACAAAATGACCCGCGGTAGTTTGGGATTAAACGAAGCTGCTCAGTCGTTTGTCTCCCGGGGGAAGGTAGACGGCAGCCGCAGGGGAAGTATGCTGACTTTTTTTTTGTCGTGTTGATATCGGACTCGTGCGTAGGCAAGGAGTTGGTGAAGAAGAAAAAAAATGACAGGGCGGAGGGAGAGAGAGAGAGAGGGGGGGAGCTTTCCTCGGTCGTGGCCCTCTGCGTTGTCCCTTCTGCCATGCTGTATACGGGTCAACAGAGGTTGTTTGTGACACGGCCCGGAGTGCGTTACGAAGGGGGGGGGCCTTGGTTCAACGATCGTGAGACCCAGGTACGATGGAGGGGAGGCTGTCCCCCCCCGCTAGCCTCTAGGTGGCAGCAGACAGGCGATTATTGGAGACCTTCCGACTTCGGCATGGCCCAGCCCGACCCGACCGAGTGTGTTTTACCGTTATCGGACAGTTTCCAAATAGGACATGGGCATTTGACCCGAACGTTTAAACAGCAAAGAGAGTCTGGAGTTGAACACAGGGCTACTAGCTGTCTACTACCAGCGCTCTTCCAACTGAGCTACTCCGAACTTAGACAGGGGGGAAGGATCGCAAATAGCCAACTAATTCAAAGAGGTTTTGCCCTTACTCGGCGTGGTGGGCACTGAATGCTCAGTGCTTAGCACTGAGCATTCAGTGTTTACCACCACGTCGAGTAAGGGCAAAACCTCTTTGAAATACATTCTCCTCGACGCAAACATCATGTTATATCTAAAATAGCCAACTAGTTTTACACTTCGTTGGGGGTTTTTTTTGGCTCGTGTGATATGTCGGTTTAAAAACCGCCTGTTACCATGATTGCGTATCTCCGTGAATTGTTCTTCTTCAAGGAGTAATGGCAGCAACGGTGTGATGCCGTGGGTATGGAGCGTCATCCTGCGTTGCGAGGGGGAACTGTCAGGAACGACCCTCTCTGCTTCTGCTCGCTGATCGCCAGCTCCGAGCAGAACAAGTGTTAGCGACGAAAACCCGCACGGCCGAACTCCGAGACGCGGGAACCAGCTAAAACGCTTCCACTGCAAACCGCAACGAGATTTCGCCGCGATTCCGTCGGTCACCCCTGCCCCCTCGGCGCAGGAAGGGAAACCCCTCGTCTTCATCTCCTGGAACCACGCTCTCTCCGTTCGCTCTGTAGCCTCACTGAGACTCTTTTTCAGGTTCAATTTCGGCAGGTGCTCCAATGGACTCTCGCTAGTTGGTCCACGATACACCCACTAATCGAACCTTTGGTCGCACAACGCGTTTATCTGCTCATTCACAACCGCACACTGTGGTTGTCCCAAAGTCAAATACTTGAGGGAACGATCATGCAGTTGTTACCCCACGTCAGATATCCGCCTTGCTGTGGAGTTGCCTCCTCGCATCCTGCTTACCTCCTTCTTCCAAACCTGTCCCAATTGAAGCGCAGTGATAATAGATGTCTTTCTAACCTTTGATCTCCTCCATGTTTGCCCCCCTTCCTTCCTCTCCCCCACCTCTTCTTAGCCGTCACCTTGAGAGGGCCTTGTGGTTGTCGATTCTCCCATTAAAAAAAAAACACCTCCCCGTCTTGCAGGGATCACGTCAGCGGTTTCCTCTCTCCCCTTACCACCCTCGAGGGACGAGGTCCCTGAAAGTCCACTGGAGAAGAAAGAAAATCCCCAGCGCGGCTTTGCATCGACCGGGACCTCGCTCTTGTTATTGCCGTCGTGTGTCCGCTCGGGGCCTCCTTAGATAACATTGCGCACGGGTCGCTACCACCGCCGCCGCACATAGCCCTTTTACCTCTCGACCTGCCGGCCGACCTTGTATCGATCCGTGCGAGGCAGCTGCGCCCGTGTCAATCCGCGGACGACTACCCGGTAGACATCGACGACACCTCCCTACCGATGGTGGTCGGTCTGCGGAGAAATAAGGCCACCACTTCTAGTCGTAATGAAAAAGACGACGAAGAAGAAGTAGAAGCAGAAGAAGGAGAAGATCGGATAGCAGGGATGTCTAGTTATGATAGCTGTCAGCCGAGCGAAGGTGACAGGTCCCCAGGTCTGCTGCAGCGGCGGCAAACTCTCCCGAATCAGGAAGTAGCTGTCCGGACTCTGTATATTATTGGACTTGCTCACTTGCTTCGGGTAATTCGACGTCTGGCAAATCTATAGTCCCCCCCCCCTCGTGCACTAGGGGTCGGGGCTTCCAGGCTGATGTCAGTGGCGTGTGCCGACTTGTGCCGGGGGGTGGAAAGGTCACCCTGAGATCACTGCCTCCGTCACTGCACAGAGTTGTTTTGGATCACAACTCCAGACAGACTCATAATAATGAATTGAACAACTCCTGACCATGGGCCAGAGAAAAAACGCACTACCCGAAACGTTGAGTTACCGGCTCCTTTCAGCGCCACACTTCTTGAAAGGGAATTAGCTACATGGTGTCGCCGCAAACCTTCCGCTAATTAGTGTTTCCACCATCCGAACCTTCAAGTCTTATCTACAATAAACCAACACACGGATCGGTGTTCATCGAAGTCGTCTAGGTTCCCGTGCGTTTGTTTGTCGTGCGCAAGTCGCGCGTTTCCGTACGCGGTCGACAAAGTACACGCAGCGACAACTAATAATTATGTCCGTCCGTCGCGCCACATTTCGAAGTCCTTTCATTCTCCGAGGGTGTCAACTGTCAAGCACTAATGTCACCACTGCGCATCTTTGTCATTATAATGTCCCCTTGTTGCACGAAACTCCAGGCCTTTTTTCCTTGTGACACCCTGTCATGTTATGATGACTGATGTCATACTTATCCCATTTGACATTGGTGTCATTACATGTCCCAACTTGGCGCGAAACCTAGGTGGCGTCTAATCGCCTGTCACGGATTGTCCACTGGTCTCGCTGTTCGCGACAACCCGCTTCACCCTCTTGCCATCACATGTCCCGACCTAGCAGGACACGCGGGGGGATCGTGCCACTTCCTGTCATTGCATATACCTTGATGTCATTACTCGTAGTCGTATATGATGTCGTGTCATCACATGTCCCGACCTAGCAGGACACACGGGGGGTCGTACCGCTTCCTGTCGTTGCATATACCTTGATGTCATTACTCGTAGTCGTACATGATGTCTTGTCATCACATGTCCCGACCTAGCAGGACACACGGGGGGTCGTGCCACTTCTTGTCGTTGCATAATATACCTTGATGTCATTACTCGTAGTCGTACATGATGTCTTGTCAGTCATCACATGTCCCGACCTAGCAGGGCACACGGGGGGTCGTGCCACTTCCTGTCGTTGCATATACCTTGATGTCATTACTCAGGGTCGTACATGATGTCGTGTCATCACATGTCCCGACCTAGCAGGACACAGGGGGGATCGTGGCACTTCCTGTCAATGCATATACCTTGATGTCATTACTCGTAGTCGTACATGATGTCGTGTCATCACATGTCCCGACCTAGCAGGACACACGGGGGTCGTGCCGCTTCCTGTCATTCCATAATATACCTTGATGTCATTACTCGTAGTCGTACATGATGTCTTGTCAGTCATCACATGTCCCGACCTAGCAGGACACACGGGGGGTCGTGCCACTTCCTGTCATTGCATTATATACCTTGACGCCATAACTCGTACATGATGTCGTGTCATGTCCCGATCCTATGGCGCGTCACTCGGTGCTCGTTTCGTCCGTGGCCTGTCGCCGCAAGTCCCTATAAGTGTCACACCCCGAGTCCTGCATGTCACGAGACCCCCCTCCCCCTCCCCGTTCCTGTCCACTATAGGCCCCCGTGCCACTGCACGCCACGTCATCGTCAAGTCAAACTTCCCACCCCTCTCCCTCTCCCTCTCCCCCATAGAAGACTCTCA
>CATLJK010000044.1:0-7500 GCA_949987565.1 Luidia sarsii
TCCCTCTCCCTCTCCCTCTCCCTCTCCCTCTCCCTCTCCCTCTCCCTCTCTCTCCCCCCTCTCCCCTCTCCCATCTCCCTCTCCCATCTCCCTCTCCCTCTCCCTCTCCCTCTCCCTCTCCCTCTCTCTCCCCTCTCCCCTCTCCCATCTCCCTCTCCCTCTCCCTCTCTCTCCCCTCTCCCATCTCCCCCTCCCTCTCCCATCTCCTTCTCCCTCTCGCTCCTTTCCAGCGGAGCTCTCGCCTCACATTTGTGTAATCTTCACCAGTGAACTCCCCCCCCCCCACCTTAATGCCGGCCGGATTGACGTTATCTCCGGAGGCTTTCACCGCCGACATGTTTTATATTTCCGTAGGGGGCTCGAGGAGAAATCTCCCCGCAATGACGGCCCTCTGCGTTCCTTTCAAAGACGGGACCCCCACGGTATTGAAAATACACCTGGATCCCTCCTTCAGGAGTTAACTCCCCCCCCTTTCCCCCCTTTTTTTTTTGAGACCTTAACAAAAACATGATAATTCCTGCCCTCTTCTTCATTGCATCTGTCCGCCTTCTCCCCTGAAACCGACAATAAGTCTCAGATTATGGCTCTCATCCTCTCCCCTGAAATGCATCTGCAATAAACATGTAAATTACACCAGAAGCCCAAGTTGAACGGGGGAAAAAAAAGAAGGAAGAAAACAAGATCTTAAACAAGAGACCAGAACTGACAATAATCTCCGCCGTCCATCTGCATTCGTAATTTTGTTCCGTGTTTTAAGAGTCTGGGGGGGGGGGGGTGTTGCTTCTTCCTTTCTGTTTATTTCCAAGCCGTGTGCACCGGGCACAAAAAAGCCGGCGTAGACAAGACAACAACATACGCGTGGCCTTGAATCGGGCCCCTTAATGTGCCCTCCAAATATGCCAAACCGAGTCAATAGAAATCGCCAGTCGCCGGGTACTTCCAGTATCGGCGCAGTCGCACCGGAACAGCAATCAATTTGCAGCCCCCCCCCCCCCCCCCCGATTGGATTCGTTATTAAACTCTTATTCCGTGGCCCCCATCTACGGAATGAAATTGACATTGATCGCAAACACACCTTGAAAGGGTGGCAATGTCTTTTTTTCTCCGCGGTGGGGTCGGGGGTGGGCGTGGGGGTGGGGGGAAGGAAGAGGTTGGCGGTATCACGCCGGCCCTTCGGCTGACCTGTATTGATTCGCAGAGTGGAATTGTCGGCGTAATCGTGTCAGCGCATGCGACCTGATGGCAACGATTGGCCAGGTTATGGCACGACTTGGCCCCACTTTCTCTCTTTTTCGCTCTCTCTCTCGTTTTCTCGCCTTTGCTGTCTCTCCCCCTCTCTCTTTCTCTCTCCCTCTATCTCTGTCTGTCTGTCTGTCTGTCTCTTTCTCTCTCCTTTCCCCTCTCTCCCCCCTCTCTCTGTCTCTGTCTGTCTGTCTCTGTCTCTGTCTGTCTGTCTCTGTCTCTCTTTCTCTCTCTTTCTCTCTCCTTTCCTCTCTCTTGCTGTCTCTCCCCACTCTCTTTCTCTCTCCCCCCCCTCTCTCTCTCCCTCCCCCTCTCTATATCTCTGTCTATGTCCTGTCTCTCTGTCTCTCTCTCAACCTTCCCCTCTCTCTCCTCCCCCTCTCTCTATCTCTGTCTCTGCCCTGTCTCTCTCTCTCAACCTTCCCCTCTCTCTCTCCTCCCCTCTCTCTCTATCTCTCTAAGGGCAATATTGCGCACATTGAACACTGCCGTTTTATGACCTGACCTGTATGTAGTGCGGAAATGAATATACAAATGAAAAATAAAATTGACAGACTGGATAAGAACGTTCACATGTCAGAACGGGTTGAGTAATATTCCAACTTGTGGTTCACAGAAACCTGACCAATTTAATATCAATGTCTTTTAAATAGTGTGCCCCATCCACACTCCTACTTCTCAGCCATTTCCCATAAGCCTGCCATTCAACCTTCCTCCCCGAAAAAGAAATCAATCTCAATTTTTTTTTTTTTTTTTTGAAGAGGGGAATGTTTGTCATCTAAAACATGATTGCAGGATGGAACCTGAAAACCTGAGTCCTTTACCTTCAGGATTTTTTGTTGTTGTCAGTCTCTGGGAACAAATCCGCTGTGATTGAACTAATGGCATTTTGTTCCCCTGCAATGTGTTATCGGCCAGATGGACCTAATCAGCAGGATTTGCTTGCAAATCCCTCCGGGAGGATTGTTCCTCCTTCCGCCCTTCCCTCGTTTTTTTTCCCCTTGGGAAAAAAAAGAAGCAAGAATGCCAGGAATCTTTGCAGATACGGCTATGGGAGACCCTGTGTAGTCGCATCCTGTCTTTTGTAGTCCGTCTTTAAATGGGCAAAGGATTTGAGTTCCGGGATTTGGCGGGCAGGTGGCCCGAGATTTGCGAAATTGCTGCCGGCGGATTTAAAGCGCTTTCAGGGCAGAGCTCAGACGTGGGGAATCTCGTAACCCGACACTTGCAGGATGTAGGAGCATAGTTACCATGTAAGAGAATCGTAGTCCTTGGGGGTACCAGACTATTACATGTACATGTATTACAATGTATGCATAGTAGAGGCTGTATGCTGAGTTTGCTGCATGGCGTACAGTGTATATTGTAAAGTATGTACAGGTACATGTACACATGTACATGTACATGTACCTGTGTGACATAATTGTACATATGTATATACTGTTCATGTACCGTATGTACTACTGGTACACGAACTTCAGATCATTAGCCTGTTGGTGGTCTTAAGTTTTATATCTATAGCCGCGTTTCCACTGGACTAGAATTTAACCGAGACGATGGTTACATTTCTAATAGTCAAATTTGACCGTCGTTCCCACTTGGACTTTTGAGTCGGTCAAATTTAACCAGCTCAGTTAAAGTAACTGAGCTGGCAATATAACGGCTCATGAAGGTCAAGTGTCAGCCGGATACACAATGTACGTGTGTACATTTAGCGCGATACAAAGAAGACGCTGTGGCATGTACGTGTTACGTCTTAGGCCGGATGTGTTTTTTTACCGAGTCGTGTTTAACCGAGTGGAGCGTTTCCACTGGACTAATTGGCTCGGTTAAACTTACCTGGTCACTTTTACTGGGCAGAGGTTGCTCGGTAAAAGTAACCATTGGACTCGGTTAAAGTAACCGAGTAACCGATAGAGATTGTGCCACATTTGTACAAAATTGTAGTACATGTATGAATTATTGGTCCCATGGTGGCCTGAGGTGTACATACAAATACACATGTACATGGTATTGTACATGTACATGTACAGCTGTTAAGATACGTATATAACAATGTGTTTTGTGGACAAGTGTTGACAATACATTACTGGCCTGGAGGTGGCCGGATGTGTAAAACACGCACTTTGTATGTCTTTAATCACTGGCCTAGAGGTGGACTAAAAAGTTGAACCTTTGAGGGATGGGTTTACCACTGGCCAAATGATAGCCACCACCTGCAGAGGCTGCAGGACATGTACAATAAGCTTTAGAATTTCTGGCCTGGGAGTGGCCTAATTAGTGGACATATGTTTCAGCAGTTATTGCGAGCTTTCCTTTGAACAGACACAACACACAACACAGTCACACTGCTTTCTAATGCTTGGTACACTTTATGGAAAACGTACATACATGTACGATCCTCATACACAGGTGTGCAGAAGAAATGCTTCCCTTTAAAAAACATTTTAATTGTAGCTCCTCGTTAGCTGTCAATTTTTCCAATGATATAGTGCTATCAACCCTGGGGGGGGGGGACCAGGAGATGTTTCTGCAATAACTTGGCCTGGTCGACAGATCTGCGCGGAGAGCACGTATTACATGTGTACATGTGTGCACTCCACTGAAAATGAAGGGGAAAAAACCCCGAGCAAACACGGCAGTTACTGATCACCTGGCTGTCATAGCTCCTGGCCTCCCATGTGTCAATGTGTCAACTGCCTGGTGTGAACTACCACCGATACTACCTAGCAACGGGCACAGAGTCTGCACTTTCCACCTCTCCTCTTCTGCCCTGCCCTGCTCTGCCTTCCCCTCTCCCCTCTCCAAACTCCAACGTTTTGAGATAACGTGTAATTACGGAGAGATTTGCTTTGGTCCTGTAACAGCATCAAGTGGCCTTCATGCCAAGCGTCCCTCCTCCCATCCGTTGGATCCAGTTTTTTCATCCATCATCTCTCTCCCTTCCCCTCCCTTTGGTCTCTTCTCTCCCTCCCCCTCCCTCTTGTTGGAGTGTGATAGTGCAGGGGGCTCCATGCTCGAGTGGTGTCGCTTTGTGAACTTTTTGAACAGTCGAGGAGGGCGCACAGCAGGCAGCGTTGCCGGGGACTGTTGCCCGGTTGCCGGGCAACTGGTGAGAGTCGGCAACTCGCCTGACTGTTGCTGATCTGAAGGGACAAGTGGTGAGGGCAGAGGGGGAGGGGAAGAGGGGGGGGGGGGAGTGGGGCTTTCTGCCTTGTTTGTTTTCAAATTTGTAGGTTGGTCAGAAAAAGGGTTGGTAGTCACTTGGTTGCAAATTGCCAGATTGGCAATAATGCTCTGTAATTACAGCGGTTGTCAGTACTTTCAGAATGAATTGGTTGGGCACCTCCTTCCCTGCCTCTCCCCCTGCCTCCCCCCTGCCTCCTCCCTGCCTCTCCCCCTGCCTTCTCCCTGCCTCCCTCCCTGCCTCCCTCCCTGCCTCCCTCCTTGCCTCCCTCCCTGCCTCCCCTCCCTGCCTCCCTGCCTCCCTCCCTGCCTCCCTCCCTGTTCCCATCCCTGCCTCCCTCCCTGTCTCCCTCCCTGTCTCCCTCCCTGTCTCCCTCCCTTCCTCCCTCCCTGTCTCCCTCCCTGTCTCCCTCCCTGTCTCCCTCCCTGCCTCCCCTCCCTGCCTCCCCTCCCTGCCTCCCTCCCTGTCTCCCTCCTTGCCTCCCTCCCTGCCTCACTCCCTGCCTCACTCCCTGCCTCCCTCCCTGCCTCCCCTACCTGCCTCCCTCCCTGCCTCCCCTCCCTGTCTCCCTCCCTGTCTCCCTCCCTGTCTCCCTCCCTGCCTCCCCTCCCTGCCTCCCCTCCCTGCCTCCCTCCCTGTCTCCCTCCTTGCCTCCCTCCCTGCCTCACTCCCCGCATCCCTCCCTGCCTCCCTCCCTGCCTCCCCTCCCTGCCTCCCTCCCTGTCTCCCTCCTTGCCTCCCTCCCTGCCTCCCTCCCTGCCTCCCTGTCTCCCTCCCTGCCTCCCTCCTTGCCTCCCCTCCGTCTCCCTCCCTGTCTCCCTCCCTACCTCCCTCCTTGCCTCCCCTCCATGTCCCCCTCCCTGCCTCCCTCTGTCTCCCTCCCTGCCTCCCTCCCTGCCTCCCTCCCTGTCTCCCTCCCTGCCTCCCTCCCTGTCTCCCTCCTTGCCTCCCTCCTTGCCTCCCTCCCTGCCTCCCTCCCTGCCTCTCTCCCTGCCTCCCTCCCTGCCTCCCTCCCTGCCTCCCTCCCTGCCTCCCTCCCTGCCTCCCTCCCTGCCTCCCTCCCTGCCTCCCTCCCTGCCTCCCTCCCTGCTTCCCCACATAGTGAAGCACCAATTGTCTTTGTACAGCACAGTACATTACTTGTAATTTAGGAAAGGGCGCATGAATGCTGGTCATTGCTTACTTGAAAAAAAGGTGAAAATACACTTTGAAAATACCGAGCTAGCTGGCATTGTCATTTAAACAAAAGACTCTGTTCCCTTACACCAGTGACCTGGGCTCCAATCCTACTGATTTGGAGGTAAAAAACAACAACAACCAGCTGGATTAACTTAAATAAGAAATGATGAGAAGAAAGGGGGTGAGAAATCTCCCTTTTTTTCCTTCCTTTTTTTTGGTTAGTTTTAAGGAGGATACCTTTAACAAGGCTTCTGTCGACGCGGTAACGGGAGTATCCGGTGACCCTGGGGTCAACCTCTCCATGATTTATCACCCCAGGCGTGACAGGTTATATGCAGATGTGTGTCAGTGAAGGAGTGGTTGCTAGGCACTATTTTAGGGAGGTCTTACATATGACCCCTAAGCCATTATTGACAGGCTCCTCTTGTCCCCCCTTCTCCCTTTTTCCATTTTTTATGGCCGGCAAAAAAGAAAGAAACAAAAAACAAACAAGGCAGATATGGTATTTATTTACTCATTTATGATGTGTTTACTCATTGCGGAAGGGGTGTTGAAATTGAAAAGATGTTATCATGTTGCAACATTTTAGTGGCTATTTTCACGCCCGTCCATGTGGCAGATACGTTTTGATAAGTGAGTAGCATTTCTCCAAGACGTGTTTTCGCCCGCCTTCTAATGGGAAATGAAAACATGTTCTTCCGCTGCAGTGGTTTGTAAGGTTAACATCAAGACTGCTAGGTGATATACAAAAATGTTGCAAGCTGCTTACTGACTAAAATTACCAAAATGTAAATCTTAAAATTTAGTGGGCCTGTTGTTCGATCCTAGCAGGACCTTTCTCAAAGGCAGAGTGACAAGGACAAAACAGATACATGTACATGTACACGAAGGAAGGGGGGGGGAAGAGTGAATAGGACACGTATGAGAAACAAAGGACAAAGAGTGAAGCAGACTTACATACCAAGGGACGGACAGACTTACATACACACGTAGACAGGTCAGCAAGGAGGATCACCACGAGGGGATACAGAAACATATGACTGCTATTCGGATTTCCGTTTAGAGGTGTGTTTCATGCAGTTGTGTCTGTCCAAAAATGATTTGTCACTCTTTGCAAATGCCGATGATATGCACCAAGGAAAAATCAAACTAAAACTGGAGGGTTGTGAATTGTTGATGTGCATCATTCCTGAATCCTGTGGGAAGGTGGGAGTCTCCAGAAATGTGGCAGTACCATTTTTGGCCCACACAATACGATAACAAATATGCTTAGGCTATGTGTTAAAAAAACAGCGCTGTTGATAATGGCGACAATGGTAGTTCTCAAGTGGAAATTGGAAAATAGGTACCAAATGTTGATTCACGTTATCTCTCCCCCTCTCTCTCTTTCAAAAGAGAGAAAAAAGGCCCCAAAATAAAACACTTTGAGAAATTTTGAGGGACAAGTCGTTCGCACTTGGGACAGCTGGGACCCAAACATCAATATCCACTTGGTCGTTGACAGGATTTGAAGCACTTTTTGTCCCCTCTCTCTCTCTCTCTGTAGTGCATTTATAAGCTGACATGACCAATGCAGCTGAGGGTGTAAAGTCAGACAATCCCCCCCCCAACCGCTTGTCAAACCCTGCTGTTTTGATAACACAATTAAAGTAAACTGGGGATTTGCAGGCCGAGGCTGAGCCTGGAGACAGTCAAAGGTTTTTTTTAGCTCTGAGCACTCCCGAGAGCAGACAACTCAATTAATCTTCCCAAGCACACTCAAGAGGGGAGAGGGGGGGGGGGGGGAAGGGGTCATAGGTTGCTTGGGAATTTCAAGGTTGAGTTTTTTTTAAAGGGTGTTGATCACAAATTCGAGCTCCCATAGAATGCAGTACAAAAACTTCTCACTTTCT
>CATLJK010000044.1:12500-55779 GCA_949987565.1 Luidia sarsii
CTTTGCCAATGTTGTATAGGGCTTTTAAAGAGAAACAATAGAAAAAAGCTGCCTCAAAAAAAAAAAAAAATGAAAATATCAAAGCACTTAGATCACTGCAAGAATAGCGAATGGTGATGAAATACATGCGAAACCAGGCCACCTTTTCCCCCTGATACCTCACATTCAGTCATCGCTAATTGCTATCATAAATCAACCTGTTTGATTTGAGAGGGGGATAAAGGGAACCTAAGACAAACAATTGACTGATCCCTGATAAGTCCTTGTGCTTATCGGCCCTTCCATGTGCCAATGCCACTTGAGATTGGTGATAATTTCTCACATCGGTTTTTTTTTTTTTTTGGTGGGGGGGGGGGGGGGTTGATGTCTGGAGTGATCAAAATCCAACTGGGCCATTTTGATTTGGTGCGATGGTTGCTGATAAGTGGCAGCGTTCTTTCTCATACTTGGACTTCAGATAGTGGCTGGCTGGCTGGCTGGCTGGCTGCCATGGGGGGGGGGGCGGTCTCGTTGCCCGGCACATTTACCTCATGATTAATGTGCTGGAATTGACTGCTAACTGGGCTACTAGGACACGGGCCGTACTGAATTACATGGACATAGTACAAAGGGCCCTTGTCGCCCCGCGATATTGATGTGCAGTGCTACTTACAGTACATTACTCTAACCGTACATGTACATGCGCCGAGTGTAATTTTTGGGAATTCATTTTTACTTGTACGCGTACATGTACATGTACACATGTAACATGTATGCGTACGAGTAAACATTAATCTTCACCTACATGTGTTTGAACATGTACATGTACATCACATGTTCATTTATGTAAGTGTACTGGTGTGGGCATGTGAGCATGAAACGCACTACCGGTACATGTACACATACAAATGTACATGTACATGTACATGTACATTTGTATGTTCACCTTATACATGTGTACTGTTAACACGCACATGTACATTGTACATGTACATGTACTGTTTACCGGTATTTGTCAACAAGCACATTGCACAAGAATTGCACATCCACTGCACGAATGCACGTACATGTCCAGGCCATGGTGAATACACATGCATAGGAATACAGTGGCAATATTGTGTACATTGTACATGTACATTTAAATTAATGCACTAATTTCTATGCAAATCTACGTATGGACATACTCATGTGGACATTTTCATATGAGTGTAGCATGTGCAATTATAAACATACATTTATTTATTGATTTATTCCGTTTCTTTACCCAGGGTATGCCCAGACAGTTTTATAACTGATTTCCATTGGGGCCCTGCATATTAAAACGCAGTGGCTGTTTTTACGGCAGTCGTCCGTGTGGTTCCCTGACTTGATTGTATTTCGTCAGCATTGCAGGCTGGTTGAACCAGTCTATTAGCTGATAGTCTGGTTCCAAGAGCTAAACATCCTGTCAGGGAACCACACAGATGACTGCCGTAACAACAGCCACTGCGATATTAAAACATTGAACATTAAACATTAAAACATTAACATTATACATGTACATTAGAAAAACTTAAAAACATTAAAAGTTTATAAAATATTACGATCGAATGTCAATTTATATTTACAAATTATATACAAGAGGGTGGCAGAGCGTTTAGAGCCCTTTCAAAAGATGAAGGAAATTCCATTTACATGTGCAATACCAGTCAATGTACAGGAGTACATTGTTCACTGTGGTGTGAGTACATTTGATAT
This sequence comes from Luidia sarsii, assembly GCA_949987565.1. Lineage (NCBI taxonomy): Eukaryota > Metazoa > Echinodermata > Asteroidea > Paxillosida > Luidiidae > Luidia > Luidia sarsii. The sequence goes on from CATLJK010000044.1 coordinate 14,217, forward strand.
TTGTTACAGTATGTGTACATGTTTTAACTTGCCATGTTGTTGGCCTTGTGATTATGCACATTAACATAAATGTATTTACAGTATCCATAATGTGTACATGTACAGTGTACATGTACATGTATGTATGCACACTGTGACGGATTGACTTTAGTTTTGAGGTTTTTATAAAATAATGAACTATCAGTACATGTGCTGTACTTGACAGAGACTTTTCCTGCCAAGTTCCTTTAGCCAAGCATCTTTCAAGAAGAAAACGAGGCTTTGAAAATCAACCTGGCAATTTTTGTCTGATTTGTAAAGTCAATGGAATGCACAGTCTGTAAAAAGGGGGTAAACGTCAGTTTACCGTACCAACTCGTTCCCAATTTATGGATACTGCGTGGAGCCAGTGGTTTGACAGCCGAGGGGGCCCCTTCAGTCTTGTCTGGCGCCCTCTATTGGCCAACCTACCCTCCAGGGCCTTAGTGCCGCCCCTCCCTCCCTCCCCTCAGTCCGACTGTGCTGGACACCACAGCGGCGATTGGAAGTGACATCTGGCCATGTGTACATGTAGCTTTGTGTTGCTATTCACTCCTGTAGGCCAGAACTGGCAGGATTGGGTCGCACTGGGGAAGATCTAAGAGATCCTCTTTTCCTTCTCCTCTGTGTTCAACCATTTCAAGTTCAATCATTTTCCCGTTGATCTCTTCCTCTACTTAGGGTATTCCAGTCTCAAACTGCCCATTCGTTCCCTCTGCTCTCTGTCTGCCGGCCTCCCTCCTTCGTCCATCCTCCGTCATCTACAATGTTTGTCTTTTTGCAATGAACATTTCCGCCCTTCCTATCTGGTCTTTGTCCTTGTCATTCTAGCATTGAGAAAGGTCCTGCTTGGATTGAAATCACAGGCCCATGTGGTAAAGTGAAGCTCTTTATCAACCTTAGCTCTACACGAACTCACAAAATTAACATGACCACAGTGGGTTTCTGAAGTGCTAGGATTCACCAAAAAAGTATCGCTCGTTTTTTTGTTTGTTTTTTGTTTTACCTGTAAGCCCTAAGAAATTGAACACGGTTGTTAAGAAAGCCTAAAGGTTGAGCGAGGCAAGAAAAGAAACCTAGACATATACAAATCTGGCTTTTCACTTAGTGCCATTGGATGGTGTGTGGCCTCTCTGTACATGTCCATGTGGAATGCACAGGCTTTAAGTCGGGGCAACTGCTCTGAACCGTCATTGACAACGGCATGCGTGCCGCAAAAAAAGGAAGGGAGGGCTTTGCCGAAATTCCTGAACCAGTTTGGGAGTGGGCAGTTGAAAATTGGAAACATGAAAGTCAATCAAAAGGGGTCAGGGAGGGTGGGGGGGGGGGGGGGTTGTTGAGATGGAAAGGTAAAACTGACTTGTGAATTTTGAAACTTTTTGAGGCAAAAAATTACCCAAGAGAAATGGATTTGACCGAGACTCGAGCCGGTGGCTTAACCCATCGTCTCTCCAACAGACTGCTATTATTCAAGTGCTGGTAAGCCAAGCCAAAGGACTCGGGGTTTAACTCTCCAGTCAAAATTTGCTTTTGCTCCAGTGACAAAAAGAAAGAGAGATGAATATTAACGATATGTGAGAGAGAGCGAGAGAGAGAGAGAGAGAGAGAGAAAATCCAGCTTTCCATAATTTCAAACATAACCTAGAATTGCTTACATTTACATGTACATTGCAGGTGCATGCATGAGATACACTCTAGGCGGATTTTGCCCAGACCGGCATCTCAATTGCTGTGTATGTATATTGGTTACTTAGCCGCGATTAGTATCCTAATCCCGTCGTTATCAAAGAAATGGCAACGCTAATGCAGAAGTTAAATCGGACACAAGTCCTATCCCTGCACTCCTGGAGAGTATTTGCATGCATTATTGGCTCAGATTTAGTGACCGTGGGACAGTGTTAGAATGAAGACTGGTAAGTATTGCTCGTCTCCAGGGAAGAACAAAGAAAACCGAGATAAGGTTTTAGAGCAAACCCACAAGCTTCCCTACAGACAAACAAACAAGCACACAAACACCCCAACAAATAAAAAAAATAAAAATAAAAAAAATCCAGAATATATGTCCACCTTCTGACTGCATCAATTTTAATGGTGCTCATCAATATTCATGCGCAGTCATCAACATTCATGAACATCTGCCAGACGGGCATGAATATTCGGCACTGGCCTTGGAGGACATCAGGAGGCAAGCTGTGTGTGTGACTGTGTGTGTGCATGCCTGGCCTGGCTCCATGACTGCTGCAGCATTGGCAGTGCACAGCAGGAGCTGCAGCAACAACATCTGCAGCAACATCTGCAGCAACATCTGCAGCATTCAGGCAGAGCTGTAAAGTAGATACCGAAAAACTGTTGCAAACTGCTCACTGACTAAAATGACCCACAATACATACATGTACATCTCAAAAGTTAGAGGGCCTGACTGTTTCGATCCTGGCAGGACCTTTCTCAAAGGCAAAGTGAGAAGGACATACACAGACAGTCAGGGGATGGAAAGCCCTGACACATGATAGAGGAAGGACAAAAGGGAAGGAAGTGAGATGCAGATGTACTGTACACCAAGGGAGGCGAGTTGTGCGAGCATGAACCTCGATGACATCACTTCATCAATTCGTCAGCGAGATAGCAGCAGCAGCAAATGAAGCATTTAGGCCTATAAGCACTAATCCGTGATTATGAAAGTACACGCAATTCCCGCTGCCCCAGCAGAATCAGCATTGGGCCCAATAGCAACAGCAGCAGCTGCAACAACAACATGAATATTGTATTGTGTACTGCAGCTACAAGTTGCTGTACTCATTGTAAAAACTGAAGGGAGTTTTGAGGGCACGAAGAGAAGGAAAGAAGGAAAACGACGATTTTTACAGGCAATTCGTGTGCACGTAGACAGTCGCGTTTACATGGTCAGTCGTAGCCGGTTCTCCGCACATGCACAGAAACTCATGATGCAAAATGCAGACCAACTCGGACTTAGCCACTGCAGATGTTATTAATTTAATACCGGTGCCCCTTTTTCACCGGTGCCCCTTTTTCACCGGTGCCCCTTTTTCACCGGTACCCCTTTTTCACCGGTACCCCCTTTTCACCGTTTGTCCCATTCGGAAATCCAGTAAACATTTTTTGCTTTGTGTGAAGTCGACTGGAGGAAGGTGATGTTTGTAGACTTTGGCTGGCCACGAACAATGGACCAGCCGTCGTTTTCTTCCCCCCACCCACCCCCACCCCCCCTAAAGAACTCCCCAAGGTTGGCATGTACACATGTATAGCTGACTGACTGACAATGAGATCACTAGCTTAAATGAATCAATTTGTGCATTTGCATTGCTAATCGAAGTCTGAACTCTAGAGAGACCACCTGCCCCCCTTAAAGATTAAAAGGAAAAATTAAAAAGAAAAAGGAAAAAAAAAACCCAAATAATTGCACAAACTATTGTACCGCTGGTGAATTTTGATTGTCTGGCTCTGCATAACAGAACAGGATGCTATAGGTTCATGAAAAAATAGAAGATAATTTATTGAGTACATTTCGTGTTATTGGGGGTAAGGACTAAGGAGACCCCAACAACTAAATATAATCTCGTGGATGGGGTGGGGGGCTGGCTGCTGGAGCAGATTCCACTCTAGAACCTCCCCCCCCCCCAAAAAAAAAAAAAAAAAAAAAAAAAAAAATGTAAAAAAAATAAAAAAGATAAAAATAATAATTAATAATTAAAATAAATAAATAATAATAAATAATAATTAATAAATAGAAAAATAGATAATAAATATATGCCTTTTCCGTTTAGACGGAACAGCCAAAAAGAAGTGGATATCAGATTTGATGATGAAACGATAAAAACAAAAGGGCAGATTGACCTCTAATTGTCCTTATTCCGTAGTTCCAAAACCCTGTCAAGTGCTCACGATGCACTTTCAGTATAATTATAGCATTCCATTATCGTTTATCGCTCTCTTTTTAATTTAATTCGTTTTTAGGTCAGGTTTTATGTGTTTTTGTTTCTCATGGATTAGAGTGGGAGGGGGGTGGGGTCGGGGTCGGCCTATTACTGTTTATGCTGTCATTGCAGGAAAGAGGTTCAGGAAGTTAGGGGGCAAGCAGGCTTGCGTCCAGTTGTGAATAGTGCAGGCAGTATTTTGTTGGGGGAGCGGGGAGGAGGGAGAGAAAATCCGCCAACGTTTGGTACGAAGAAGACAGTAGGAAAAAAAGAAGAAGAAGAAGAGGAAAAGAGCAAGGCCAAGGAATCTGAAAGATATTTTTTTGCAATCAGTTCATTAATTCAGGGAATCTGCTGCTATTACCAGCAGCTATGCATGTTTGACACCGCCGATGTCTATGTAAACAATGCAGTCGGCGTATAACTTTGCCAGAGCAATGCCTATTCTTAGACTGGCTCTTTCCTCCTCCTCCTCCCCCTCCTCCTCCTCCTCCTCCACCCCACTCCTCCTGTGATGAGAAAGCCTCTTCGAGCAGTGGAGAGGGCTGGCCGATGGAAAGTGCGCAAGCAAGCACAACGAGCTCAGGATCCCCCCGGCCGGGATCCCAAGCCGTAATGAATGTTTAGACTGGGAGCGGAGTTGTTTGCGCTGGACTTGAAAATAGGTCAGAAATCAGCCTCCGATGGGTTTGTGCAGTCAATAAGGGAAAAGGGTCGGGGGAGCTCGCTCCCAGACTTGCTTAAGTGGATTTTTTTTTGGGGGGGGGGGCTGAGACACAAACAGTGGCTCAGTGAAATCGGGTTGCTGGCCAAAGCTCCACTCTGATTTTTCATGCTTAGTATTAAAACGTAAGTAGCGGTCAATTTGCGAGTCGATGGAAGCCATCGACATCTCGTGAAGGCACATGTGTCATGGTTTAGTCGTGTTCAAATTCATGCTAAGCAGATATTTGCACCTGGGAAGCTCTATAAACCATTCTGTGTTCTACACTTATTTCAAGGACTCTTGTCTGTAACGGTACCAGATGTACAAATGTAAATGTGGGTAAAGAGCTGAGTTGTGCAGAAATTCTTTGACCTACTCTTGTCAGCAATAGAAAAAAATATTGCAAACTGCCTACTGAGAAATGTGAGGCAGAATGCCTTTGAGAATGGCCTAAAACATACTGGCCCTCCAAGATTTGTGTGATTTTTTTTTAATTTATTTTTTAAATATTTTTTTATAAAAACTGGAACTTCTTGGTTTGCGTCGATGGTGTGTGTCCATGACACAGATATGCTGGCCTAATCTACCTCAGTCATCGGACACATCAGGGCCGCTTTGCAGTTAAATCCCTTGCTTTACGCACCGTGTACCTACATGTATCTGCCTGAGCCGAGTGTCAGCGCGGAATTCTCGCCCTGGCTACGTGCGCAGCGACGGATGATTGCATGCTTTGCGGAGGCAGGGTGATTACGCCGTGCGCGGCGGGTCAGGGAAGGGCAGCTCTTCTCCCGGGCGGGTTGTAATCGGACTGACTCGGGGAGGCCTGCCCTGCCCTGCTGCCCGTGACTGAGACGATGTCAGCGAGGGCAGGGTTGAGAAGCCAGCCGAATGAAAGACTCACGGGGCTCTCAGCTCTTGACACGAAGAACTCATCGCCTCTGTAAAGATGGAGGGCAGAGGGAAGTGGGAGTGGGAGAGGGAGAGGGAGAGGGAATGGGATGGGAGAGGGAAAGAGAGGGGGGAGATGGAGATGGGGTGGGAGAGGGGAAGGAATAGGGAGAGGGAGAGGGCGATGGAATGGGATGAGATGGGAGGGGGAAAGAGAGGGGGAAATGGAGATGGGGTGGGAGAGGGAGAGGGAAAGGGACAGGGAGAGGGAGAAGGAGATGGGGTGGTAGAGGGAAAGGAAGATGGAGAGGGAGATGGGATGGAATGGGAGGGGAAAGAGAGGGGGAATGGAGGTGGGGTGGAAGAGGGAGAGGGAGAGGGAAAGGCAGAGGGAGAGGGAAAGGGGGAGGGAAAGGGAGAGGGAGATAGAATAGGAATGGGAGAGGGAGAGGGAATGTGAGAGGGAAAGGGAGAGGGAGTGGAAGAGGGAGTCAAAGAGGGAGATGGAATGGGGGAAAGGGAGAGGGAGAGGAGAGTGATGGAGAGAGAATAAAGAAGAAAAGCCTCCACTCCTACAATGCTTTAGAAGAGGAAACCGGACAGCAAGTATCTAAATCTGTCCTGGTACAGACTGTTGAAAGGAGGAGTGAAGGGAAGAGGGCAGCTTAAGGGCGTTCAATAAACCGTAGCGATGACAGGTTAGGAGATGGGCAACTTTTGTCTTCCAACAAGGGAGGAAGGGGAGGTGGGGATGAGAAGGAGAAAGAGAAAGAGAAAGGATTGAGGTATTAAATGCTTGGTTGGACCTCTTTAAGCGTCACTTACTCTCGGGGTGCCGAGATTTCATGATCGAGTTGTTTCGTGATCCTGGCTGCGGGAAGTGGGCACACAAAGTCTTGGAGTGGGACAGCATCAAAGCGGGCCAGTTCCCCCCCCCCCCCCATCTCCCTTGAGGAGCTTGACTGGAGCTGTCTTGACCGGAGCTGTCCTCGTGTTCCTCAGGCACTGGTTTACTCTCCTGCCCGGAGGCTAGCGCCCAGGGAGCGTGAAGGATTATAAAATCTGATCCCTGATGCTTTTCTTTTCGTGATTGACGCTTCCCCATTCTGTCCTGGCAACTTCTTAGCTCAGTGACCATTTTAATAGCTTGATGCGCTGCCTGTCTCGAGCTATTCCCAGTGCACTGAGACAGAGGCCCCGGGACCGTGTTTTAGCCCCGGCAAGATACTCCTTTTTTCCCCCTCTCTCTCTCTCCCTTCCCCCCTTTCATTCCCCTTGACACTTTGGCCCAAAACTCAGGCTGACGGAGAAGCCGCTACAAATTTGGGCATCTTTGGGTGAAGCTATGGTTGTACCAATAACTCCCCTAATTCCTTCCTCTGTGACTGTACCAGTTTAGTTCATGTTGGACGGGGCCAGGGACAAACCATGGCCAGAAGTTGCTTTCTTCCCTTTCCCCTTTCCCCTTGTATACTAGTGGGAGACACAGTACAATAATCTTATGAAGTTTCATGCATCTTTTGCATTGTGCACATGGTGCACAAATGGGACTTACGGGAATGTAAGGAGGCCACATGTACAGTATATCCCTGTTTTCATGGAAATGTTTAAATATTATATGTTCCCTTTTTTTTTCATTCCACCCCCTGAAAAAAAACCTAACCTTACATACTCATACATACTGTGCAAATAATTCAATGAGGTTTTTACCAAATAAACATTGAGTGCTCAGTGAAAACAAGAAAACACTAATTGAATTACATTCTCCTCGACGCAAAAATCATGATATACATGTATCTACAGTGTATGATACTGTGCAAATACATTTTAAGTTTTCAAGATTTTTCCACCACTGCAAGGAATACCTCATGAGCTTTCCAATGATTTCAAAATTATTGCCGTATTTTTATTGACCAATTATTGCCAAAATTACGACACGAGAAATACGACGAGGCAATGCGCAGTCACAGAAACCACTTTTTGAGAAAACTGGCTCTAAAGTTTAAGGTCATGCCGACGACGCACCGACAAGCATTCAAATTCCTCTGATTTTTCAATATTTACAGACATTTCTTCTTCATTTCTACAAAAATTCCTGCGGACAGATGATTTTCTAATATATAAACTTCCCCAAAATGCAAAAAAGAAAAAGAATTGAAAAAAATTGACTTTGACATGTATTTTGACAATACTTTGATGCCGTTTACTAAAAAAAAAGTATTTTTGGAGTAGATGCCTCATTACACCATGTTGGCTCACATTAAGAAAAACATGTACAGTACCATGTAGGGTTTGCTCCAGAGAAAGGTCTTGCTAGGATTGAAAGACCAGGCACTCTATCACCTCTTGAGGTAATTACGTTATCCTAGGGTTAGATTGTCCTTTCCAAGAATCTGTTTCATCCTCATTGCGGGCCACACTCTAAGAGGAGTTCTGCCGACCGCTCTCTTCCGTTCCTGTCTGTTTGCGGTGAAGCCGCTTACACGGCCGTCTCTAGCAGAGAGTCCTGCAGTCTGTTCCTTCACGTTGTCCAATCAAGCCGGTTCTCTGCCAGCGTCACGAGCGTGCCGCCATTAACATCCCCCCCCTGCAGCACTGGACGTTCCAGCGTATCCTCTAATGATCTTTTAAGGTGTCCCAACTCCCCAATATCTCTCAGCCGCCTTTGAATAATCGTTCCTGAGAAAGGTGACTCGGTACTCCTTTCTCGCTGGTACATATTTGGTTGTCCCTTTTTTTCCCACCTCATCCACACATACGATATCCTAAGGTATCTTTTCCGTACGTCTGAGTAGAGTAGATCTAAATAGAGTTCGCCATTGCGTCCCGCGTGCTTCTCTGGATATCATGCTTTGAAGAGGGAGTGCTTGTGGTTGGGCTATGTTCTGAGATGCATGCAATATATGCACATTTCTCCTTGTCAGTGCCGAGTTACATCTCCCGATGAGCCCCGATCCCCCCCCCCCCCTCCACCCCCCATCCCTTCCATCCCCGTCTCAAAACCTTTCCGAGATTCGTCGGGGCTTGAAAATGAGGGCCACTCAGGGGCCCCCCCTCGTCCTTCTCCCTCACATACACACACACACACTGCTGGGGCTTGCTAGCCCTCTACATAAGTGGATTTCTTGGTTGTTCAACAGCTGCCGGAGAACGGGCGCACGCAATTTGTAATTCAAAACTTGAAGCCGGAGCGGGGCCGGCCGCACGTACGCGCGTGTACAGTGTACGTGCCGCGTGCGCGGGGGCCCTGAGCCGCCGCCGCTGCGGCATGGCGTGTTCCCGTTCTCGAGGAGATAGCATGGCGTGTACATGTACATGTACAATCAGCCGGCGGAGAATCTCCTCCTCTGAGGGTTGCAGCAGTCGGCGTAAGCACATGTCCCCGTTGGTGCAACCTTTCCGACGGGTCAATCTGGGATTGAAACAGCAGGCCCTTTGCTGTACATGCGGCTTCAGAGGATTTGTAATATTACAAGTCCTTCTCGCCTGCCGTCTTGTGTGACCTTCTGTTATTTCAAACTACCGCGCTATTCCCTGTAGTTGGAGGGGGGGTCTTTTCCACTCCATGATATGCGAACGTGCGTTGAAGCATCCGTCAATTTCTCTTCTCGGGTTCAGATATACTGCCCCCCCCCTCCCTCCCTCCCTCCCTCCCGCCCACCCTCCCTCCCTTCATGCCCTTCCTCCCGTCTCAACTGCCGAACCTGTCAAAACTGTGAGCCGGCAGAGTCTGCACGGAAACGCGGAAGTGGCTGGGTAGTTGTAGGCTAGTTGAGTGGCACCGGTGTAAATGGATACCAGTCTTGCGTGGTTAATGGGATGGGGACAATGCAGCCAAGCATGGCTTGGCATCAGGCCGTGTAATTACTGAGACTGCAGGCTGTCCAAACATTCATCTCTCTCTCTCTCTCTAGCTCTCTGCCTCTGCCCCCTCTCTCTATCTCTATCTCTCTCTCTCCCCCCCTCTCTCTCTCTCTCCCCCCCCTCTCTCTCTCTCTCCCTCCCTCTCTCTCTCTCCCTCTCTTTCCCTCTCTCTCTCTCTCTCTCTCCCCCCCCTCTCTCTCTCTCTCTCTCTCTCTCTCTCTCTCATCTCTCTCTCTCTCTCCTCTCTCTCTCTCTCTCTCTCTCTCTCTCTCCCTCGCTCTCTCTCCCTCTCTCTCTCTCTCTCTCTCTCTCTCTCTCTCTCTCTCTCTCTCTCTCTCTCTCTCTCTCTCCCTCGCTCTCTCTCCCTCTCTCCCTCTCTCTCTCTCTCACTCTCCTTTCCTCCCCTTTCTCTCACCCCCCTCCCAGATCACGTCTCCTGCAGACAGTTTGAAATCCCTCAATTTCACACTTGGTGATCTTCAATCCATTAAAAGAATCTCCCTCTTCTTCTCCCTCTCTTCTCTTCTCTCTCTCTCTCTCTCTTCCGTCTCTTTCCTCTCTCCCCTCATGCTGCAAATGATGATTACTTTGATCGTTGTACAGTCAGTCAGTCAGCCTGAAAAACCTCACCGACAGGAAGGGCACACTTGAGTTGATTCGGGGGACCGGGCCGGTTAACAAATACGGTTTTTAATAAAGGAAGGAGAGGAGAGGAAGGAGGGAGAGAGAGAGAGGGGGGTACGGTGGATGGGAATGGAGGATGTGTTTTTGATTACGTTAAATCAGATCGATAGCGGTTTTTGTCCGGGAGTAAAGTTGCTCACATCATGCGGGAGGGAGGGAGGTAGGGAGAGCAAAGGACTTGGGATAGAGAGAGAGAGAGGGAGAGAGGGAGAGAGGGTGTGGGGGATTGGGGCGGAAGGTTAGAAGACTGATTATTACTATTTTCTAATAATCCTTTCCTCACCCCTCTTCCCTCCCTCCCCTCCCCTTTTCCTCCCTCGGGCTATTTTGCTTTGGTTCGGTGAGCAATTCAGCAAGGTGCGCATGTAACAAATGGCACCCCTCCCCCAAGGGTAGCCTCACTTTGCCAGCAGTGTCATGCCTCAGTCAACCCTTTTGTTTCTTCTTTTGTGATGAATGCTGTCACTACATGCACTGACACCAGCCTTCCCATATGTTAGGCACAGCTGCACACTGGCTGTTCTCTCCGGTTGGACGGGGAAACTGTTTTTAGCAAGTGTGATAGGCGACTGTAGGTGTACGATCCTTAGTGGTCAAGCGAGGCAGTTCACTGCCCCCCATCTCCCCCCCCCCCCCCCCCCGGCAATTCGAACGCCGACATTTTTGGGCTCATTTTACATGCGCACAAGCGGATATGTGGCGCCACAGGATGCGATGAGAGGCGGGCACCGGTGGTATGAGCATCTCTGCACAAATGTCAACGAGTTCAACTTCTGGGAGAAGTTCGGTTTTCAGCTCGCCATTTGGCCATTTCCTCAAGGAGACAGTCTTGCGCTGTCCTGCAGTCACCGGGGCTCAATGCCTCCTTGAAAATGAGGAGCAACCCTGGCATTAATCCCACTCAATAAGGATTTGGCTGCAAGTCAGGCCAAGGCAATCAATGAATCGTTCTGTCTGTGTGTTTTGTGTGTGAGGAGATGCAAAGAGACCCATCACTACTCTATGCATACCAAAAATGCCAACCAATCTGAAATGATGTTGACATGTACGTAAAGCATGTTGGTAAAGGTGCATGTTCGTGTACATACCATACATGTACCGGTGCAGTGTACCGGTGCAGTGTACCGGTGCAGTGTACCGGTGCAGGGTACCGGTGCAGGGTACCGGTGCGGTGTACCGGTGCTGTGTACCGGTGCGATGTACCGTTGCGGTGTACTGGTGTGGTGTACCGGTGCGGTGTACCGGTGCGGTGTACCGGTGCAGTATACCGGTGCAGTGTACCGGTGCAGGGTACCGGTGCAGGGTACCGGTGCTGGGTACCGGTGCTGTGTACTGTTGCGGTGTACCAGTGCAGTGTACCGGTGCGGTGTACTGGTGCGGTGTACCAGTGCAGTGTACTGGTGCGGTGTACCGGTGCAGTGTACCGGTGCAGTGTACCGGTGCAGGGTACCGGTGCTGGGTACCAGTGCTGTGTACCGGTGCGGTGTACCATTGCGGTGTACCGGTGTGGTGTACCGGTGCGGTGTACCGGTGCAGTGTAAGTAACGGTGTGCATAGTGCTGTACACATACTGTACATGTATGCAGAGTTTGCCCTCTATACAGCAAACTGTCTACGAACTTCAAAGCCCCCCCCCCCCTCCCAACAAAACAGTGCAATGCATTTGCATAATTATGTTAGTCATGGCTCATGGTATGCAGTCGCTCATTAATGAGTCTACGCTTGCATACTGTACACGTGTACATGTATGATGAGGAGACAGCCTTCTTGTACATGCACTAGGACGTCCATGTACGTATAATTTTTTATTTTTATAGCCGTCATTATGTGCTTACATGTACATGTACCTCATTTTCCCAAAGCCTGCCTACATTACGGGGGGAATCAAAGATCAAAATGTATACAATTTTGCTGCATGCGCTTAGCATATCAAAGAGGTTTTCTTTAATGCTATGCCCTCCAGTACACTTTTAATGTAAAATTCATACCGGCTGCTGGTAGGGAAACAGAACAGAAATATGGAATATTTTGCCGTGACCTAATCATAGATGGCATAAATTTTAACTGCCCACCGTCGGGTTGCCGCTATTTCCTTGTCTGTTTTGAAATTCTCTTGCCTTCTATCGAGTTTTATTGGCACTACGTACGTACATGTAGGTCGTTCTGCTGTGGATAATGGTCCTGCTGGGATCAAAACAACAGGGCCTCTAGATTTATAAAGATTCAGCGCCCTGTTTGGGTCAGTAGGCCAGTGTAAGCATCGACCCCTCCCTTCTTGCAAGAATGATTCTGCTTTCCTTCCCAAATTCGTCCGAAGACCTATCGCTTTTTTTAATTTTTAGGATCCTCGATGGACCTCATCTCCTTCCCTTGAAAAAAAAAATTCCATGTGCTTACAATTTGTGACCATTTGTAAAAGTGATATATATACAAAAATGTTGCAAACTGCTTACTGACTAAAATTACCAAAATGCAAATCTTAAAATTTAGTGGGCCTGACGTTTCGATCCTATCAGGACCTTTCTCAAAGGCAGAGAAAGGTCCTGCTAGGATCGAAACGTCAGGCCCACTAAATTTTACCATCTGTAAAAGTGAGAGGACCTTTCGTTTTGTTCCTAGCAGGACTTAGTAGGACTGTACCAGGACTTGAATAAGGACTTGATAAGTATGAGTATTCACCAAGAAACTGCGGCCAAATGCTTGTTTCTAGATGCCTGTGACATTATGACATTCATAAGAAAAAGCCTGAGCATAAGCCTTCCTTTTTGTAAACGGCCATAGTGTATAGCTTGGTTCTTCTTAGGGATCCTTGTTCTCAGGTTTGGTGTCATCAACCTCCTGACCGACACGATGATCCCTCATTTCCTTCTCTCTTCTCCTTCCCTCTTCCCTCCACCTATCCGCCAATCCACCAGTCAATCGCAGACTAAGAGCTTAACAGTCGTTGGCATACATGTAGGTGCATGTCTTCCCAGCGTCTACATCCAGTGAAACAAGCCATTTGGGGGAGGTGGAGGGAGATGGGGGAGGGGGGGGGGCTCGTGATGGTACCCTCTTGCCCTTGTCCCTTCCTTTCCCTCTTCCTCCCTCCCTGTGAAAAAAAAAAGGAAAAAAAAAAGAGTAAAAAAAGAGAAGAGTCGCAGCGAATCTCTGGGGGCAGACGGGAGTGTGAACTTGTGACTTTCTCGGCGTAAATTATGGATCGGATGAAAAGACACGGGAGAGAAAGAGACAGAGGAGGGAAGAAAGTAAGAAGAGAGGGTTTGGGGATGGGTAGTGGGGTGGGGGAATGGCTGATTTATGAGTATGGTGTATGTCACTGACACTGTGAACTGGCACAGGAACCTCCGAGCATCAACTGGCTCCCTCCCCCCCGTGGATGTACGTGGACATGCGCATGCACTGAGGTTATGCCCTGCTGAATTGAGGTCGCTGTGTTGCGCGGTACGTGTGCTCATTTCTGCGAGCGACGTCTTCCCGCCTGGAGAGTGCTTGCGGGGGTACAGGGATTGCCCTCCCTACCACCTTTCCCCCTCTTCCCCTCCTCCCCTCCTCCCCTCCAGGTATCTGTCCTCAGGGCTGCAGGAAGGGATCGGTTCCTTGCTGATTATTTAGCCCCGTGGGGTTCTTGTCAAAGCTGTTTCGTTGTGGGGGTTGGTGGTTGGTGCGTGGGTTCTGTGACTTTTCCCCTTTCTTTTCCTCATCTTCCACCTTCTCTGTCTCTGCCACCGTCCCTCCTCCTCTGGAGCAGGCGTTGCTGTGGCAACTGGCCAACCGGGACCTCTCCTCCCCCCTTCATCCCCCCCCCCCTCTTGGCTGGCTTGAGCCAAGAGTAATCGAATCAAATGAATGAAAAGTGGGAATGGAGGGAGGCTGATGGACAAGTGTGTACCATGTAACGTAACCCCCAAACCCCGGTGTCGACCCAGGATTTTTGGGCCGTTCATGTAATTATGCCATAATCATTTGTTTTCTTGGTGTTCTCAAGTGAGGCTAGGGACACCATCTGTTCCCTACCTTTGCCCTGTCTGTCTGTCTCTTTCTCACTCGGTCTTTCTCTGTCTCTCTTTCTTCATCTTTGTCCCTCTGTCTCTCGCTTTCTCTTTGTCTCTCACTGTCTCTGTCTCTCTTTCTCTCTGTCTCTTTCTTTGTCTCTCTGTCTCCCCCTCTGTAATGTACATGTACCTCTCTTTTCTCTCTCTGTCTGGCTCTCTTTCTGTCTCTCTCTGTCTCTGTCTGGCTCTCTTTCTCTCTCTCTTTCTATCTCTCTCTCTCTCTTTCTCTCTCTCCCTTTCTCTTTCTGTCTCCCTCTCTGTCTGCCTCTCTGTCTGCCTCTCTTTCTGTCTCTCCCTGTCTCTATCTGTCTCTCTTTGTCTCTATCTGTCTCTCTCTGTCTCACTTTCTGTCTTTGGGTGTGTGTCTGTCTGTCTCTCTCTCTCTTTCTCTGCTTCACATGTACATGTCCACTTTTTTTGTTGGCAGAACTTCCATTTGAAACAATACCAGAATCAATGACCTACAATGACCTGAAATGTGTGCGAATCTTGAAAAAGAAATAACAGGCCCGTATGCTTTGAAGACTGGGGTTTCCTCCTCCTGTTTCCAGTCATCTGTCGTCTGCTTTCTTTCCCCGGTGTCGCGGTCTCATCTTTCCGCCGTGCTCGGATATCCGGAAGAGCGCACCGGATAACTGAGCACGTTACCGTAATGTGCTCAGTTATCTGGCGTGCTGATCTCTCCAGTCGCACACACACTTTACATGCACGGGGGTGTACATGTACATGTACATGTAATGTGTATGTGATGTATGCATGTGATGGCATCAAACACGTGGGTTTTTGGCCTGGAATCTGAAGTTCTGCTCCGCAGGTATTGCAAGATTCTGAGGCACTTGTTCTTGTATTCGTCAAACCTGACACTTGACGCCATGGCTTGCGAAATTGCCGCGAAAACCTCTTACACGTACCATGCACGTACGTACATGTAGTCATGTACAGTACATGTACAGTATATTGTACTGTACATGGGTACGCACGGCCGAACCCTGCTCGACCACAGTATGTGACCCATACGTGTGCATGCAAATTTCTTGACCTTTACCTGATGTAGGAACTCAGCACGGTCCTAAAGTGAGCATTATGCAGAGCATTACTGCGCATACGTTCGGGGCGTTCGATCGCGTTCACGATATCCGAGCACGGCGGATAGATGAGACCGTGACACTGGTCTTATCTGTGTCGGTTTCGTGTCATTCTGGCCGTTGAAATATCAAGCCCCCCCCCCCCCCTGGTATTGTAATAGTTCAGATTTTAATCAATGGATTTGGCTTCTGGAAATCAGAGCAGTTTTGTTTGCCCTGCCTCTGTGGGTGATTTATTCCTTGCTTGGATCAGAGGCAAAATTTGCCAACCATCCCCCGGATCTCTGCTACAATAACCAGATCCCTCACCTTCTCCCCCTCCCTCCCTCCCTCCCCCCCTCTGTTTTAATAAACACGAAGAAAAAAAGAAGAAGAAAAAGAGCAATGGTTACTCGGGGGGTATGGTGCCTGCGCTCGCTTCTCACCCAGTCACTGTCCCACGGGTGCCGGGGAGGGTGCACCAGTCCGCACCCGGTCTGGCACCCCGCGGGGAGTCAGGTGTTGCGCCATGGTGACACTAGATGGGTGAATTATGCACCAGCCTGTAATTTATTACCAACAAGATGCTAGCAGGAGGGAGGAGGGAGGGAGTGAGGGGCTGGGAGTGCACTGGTTAGGGACCCCCTATGCATGTTAGTCACACCTTTGTTTGCTGGACAGCGTTTCTTGCCCTTAGGGAAGTGAGGGAAAGGGATGGCTCCAATGCAAATGATTATCTTTGTCTCCTACAATTTCTCGGAAAATTCATCACCTTCCCGTCAGTTGCTCCCCTTTCAGCCCTCAATATTGAGGTCGGTGAAACTGGCATCTATCTCTTCCTCTTCTCTCTCTCTCTCTCTATCTCTCTCTCACCCTCTCTCTCTCTCTCTGCCCTTCTCTCTTTCACTCTCTCCATCTCTCTCTGCCCTTCTGCGTCTGCCTCTGCCTCTGCCTCTGCCTCTGCCTCTGCCTCTGCCTCTGCCTCTGCCTCTGCCTCTGCCTCTGCCTCTGCCTCTGCCTCTGCCTCTGCCTCTGCCTCTGCCTCTGCCTCTCCCTCTTTGCCTCTGCCTCTGCCTCTCACTCTCCCTCTGCCTCTGCCTCTGCCTCTGCTCTGCCTCTGCCTCTGCCCCTGCTCTGCCTCTGCCTCTCCCTCTCCCTCTCCCTCTCCCTCTCCCTCTCCCTCTCCCTCTCCCTCTCCCTCTCCCTCTCCCTCTCCCTCTCCTTCTCCCTCTCCCTCTCCCTCTCCCTCTCCCTCTCCCTCTCCCTCTCCCTCTCCCTCTCCCTCTCCCTCTCCCTCTCCCTCTCCCTCTCCCTCTCCCTCTGCCTCTGCCTCTGCCTCTGCCTCTGCCCTCTGCCTCTGCCTCTCCCTCTGCCTCTCCTCTGCCTCTGCCTCTGCCTCTCCCTCTCCCTCTCCCTCTCCCTCTCCCTCTCCCTCTCCCTCTGCCTCTGCCTCTCCCTCTCCCTCTCCCTCTCCCTCTCCTCTGCCTTGCCTCTGCCTCTCCCTCTCCCTCTGCCTCTGCCTCTTCCCCTCTGCCTCTGCCTCTGCCTCTCCCTCTCCCTCTCCCTCTCCCTCTGCCTCTGCCTCTCCCTCTGCCTCTCCCTCTGCCTCTCCCCTCTGCCTCTGCTCTCTCCCTCTCCCTCTGCCTCTCCCTCTGCCTCTCCCTCTCCCCTCTCCCTCTCCCTCTCCCTCTCCCTCTCCCTCTCCCTCTCCCTCTCCCTCTCCCTCTCCCTCTCCCTCTCCCTCTCCCTCTGCCTCTCCCTCTCCCTCTCCCTCTCCCTCTCCATCTCCCTCTCCCTCTGCCTCTCCCTCTCCCTCTCCTCTCCCTCTCCCTCTCCCTCTCCCTCTCCCTCTCCCTCTCCCTCTCCCTCTCTCCTCCTCTCCCTCTCCCTCTCCCTCTCCCTCTCCCTCTCCCCTCTCCCTCTCCCTCTCCCCTCTCCCTCTCCCTCTCCCTCTCCTCTCCCTCTCCCTCTCCCTCTCCCTCTCCCTCTCCCTCTCCCTCTCCCTCTCCCTCTCCCTCTCCCTCTCCCTCTCCCTCCCTCTCCCTCTCCCTCTCCCTCTGCCTCTCCCTCTCCCTCTCCCTCTCCCTCTCCCTCTCCCTCTCCCTCTCCCTCTCCCTCTGCCTCTGCCTCTCCCTCTCCCTCTGCCTCTCCCCTCTCCCTCTCCCTCTCCCTCTCCCTCTCCCTCTCCCTCTCCCCCATTCTCACTCTCTATTTCAATGTTTCACTCATTGCTGTGAGCGCTGCGTTTCAGCATTGATGAATTGAGGTGGCAGTGTTTGCTAGTCTCTATGAACAGGCTGCTCTGTTTGCGTTCATGTACACATACACCGTACTTGTACGTAATTGCATGCAGTAACATGCTTATATTATGTATGAACAGTAGGCCTACTTGAGTGTGCATGAACATATGCTGAACATTCATGTACAATGTACAGCATGTGCACTTGTGTAGAGTACATGTACATGTACATGTAACAGCATACTGAACATGCAGGTGAAAATACCTGGCCCCCTTTGGTCATTTGATAGTTCAATGGTACAGTATCGTTCATTCCATTTTCCAACACTCATTCTCTAGGCATTAAATCATATTTTCATTTTTTATCCACTACCACATTGGCGATTACAATGTGCAGTACATGTATTGCTGATGAAATTTCATTCCCATTGGAATCAGCATATCATTTCCTACCAAAAATGAAAATAATACAGAACCCAAGCTATAGGAAGCAGAACGTTAAGTAACTTAAGTCAATCAATTTTCCCTCCCTTTCCCCTTTTTGTCGGTCGATATTAGTGATCTGGTGGGAAAAGGTAAAAAACAAAAATTTCAGGAGCCGCCCCTGCCATTGATTCCGGGTAGGATTGATCAAATCAAATCCAATATTTGACTGTTTTAGTCTCTCTCTCTGTCTTCCTCTTTCTCTCTCTCCCTCTCCCTCTCTCTGTCTGCCTCTCTCTCCCTCTCTCTCTTTCCGTGAAGCTTGACGTTGAATTGCCCCGCTGGCAAATTACACCATTCAAAGTTTGAGCTTTCTCTCTCCCCAACCCAAATCCGCCCCCTTCTCTCTTTTTCTCTTCGCTCCTTGCCTCAGGATTACTTCTATTTATGCCCCGGCTAATTTGTAACTTCATCAAGGCCCCCCCCCCCCTCAAGTTCTAATGGACCTATTTTCTCGCCCTTTTTTTCCCCGTCCCTTCCGGAGAGAAGAGGAGAGGGGCTTTAACTGTAGGGGTCCTCTGGCGGTGTATGTAGAAGAGAGGAGAGCTGAGATCTTGGCCACAGCTATTGTCCACAGTGACAAGTCTTTTCCCAATATCCCCCCCTCTTCCCACTATCCTCACCCCCCCCCCATGACCACCCTGGGGTGACTGATGACACCCCTGGGATTAGTTGGGACACTGCCCGAAATGTTTGGATTTGGTGTTTGTTACATCTAACCACTCCTTCATAAAGTCCCTGGACTACTGCTAGCAGCAGCCCAGATTTCCCTCCACCCCTCCTCCTCTCACCCCCTCCCCCCCTTAGGAGTTGGTGTTCCTTTGGGAGTGAGCAATGGGTGCTGGGGAGTGGATGAGGATTGGACATCTAGGCGGAGGCCCCCCTGGGGGAAGGAAACACTACCCAGCCGGGCTCCAAAGCCCCAGTGCCCAGTGGGCTTCCCATTAATTTGAACACAAAAGCCGGTGACAGGGGAAAAAAGGGTAGAATTCTCACCTGGAGGCTGCGCTTAATGTGGCAAGCGGTTCAGCCCGCAGGGGCCCTGGTTGGCTTGTTGTCATCTCCCCCCCCCTCCCGCCTCCTCTTCTCTTTCCCCTGGCCAACTTCTAACTCTCTCCTCTCACTCCTACATGCTTGGCCGTCTACATCTAGCCTACTATTAGCCTATTAGGAAACCTAATGAAGGAGTGTGTGTGTGTGGGGGGGGGGGTGGGGGGTAGATCGGTTGCCCATTTGCATGGAAGGGCCAGTTTTTCCCATTAGGCCAGAGAGGAGGGATATTGCATCAGTCAGGAGGTCGGTGGTTTAAACAAAGGAGAGAAGAGGAGAGAGAAAGAAGAGATAGAGAGGATGGAGGACAGAGGGGAGAGGAGAGAGCGAGAAGAGAGGGAGCTCATAAAAAAAAGAGACCACACTAGTAGAAGCACATACTGGTATGTCGAGACACAAGACCGCATGCATGTGCATGTACATGTAGTTCAGAAACTGATTTCTTTTTCTTTTTGAGAAAGGTCCTGCCAGTAGGGCTACTTCCACTCTTCCCAAAAAATGGTGATTATTTGAATCGCGATTCGAATCGTGATTCAAACTCCACTTTTGTTTGTGTGTGCATGGAGGAATAGGAAGGGGTGTGTGTGTGTGTGTGTGTGTGTGTGTGTGTGGACACAATAAATGTGATTATAAGTGGGATTTGAATGGTGATACGGACTTCACTGTCAGTGAGACTTTCCCCAAATAATCGCGTTTATTTGCGGCGTGATGTGTGTGGGAATACTCTGCTTAATTGCCGAGGCGCGCCATTTCTGTTTAAATCCCACAATGCACTGCTCACGCTCTGACTGACAGGAAGTGCCGCGCTTGTTTATAACATGTCTCCCTGCACGGGCCATCCTCAAGGGACGCATCCACCATTTGACCGCAACTGCTTACCGCAATCGGCTCGCGATTTTTTTTACGACGCAATTTTGGGGGCAGCGTGACCGCGAGCACAAAAGATAAATCGCGATTATTTGGACAGCGGAAACTGCTCAAATGTCTGACATTGGGATGTCAGACATTGTGTGTTGTTAGCACGTAGGACTACCGGTAATTGATGGTCTGTGCATTCAGCTCTCCGCAGTCTGATGATCATACTCATGAGGCCCTTAAATTCAAATCCTCTCTCTCCTCCTCCTCTCCTCCCTGCACTTCCCCCGTAGCCCCTTTTTGGCAAACCAGACAATGGATGCGGAGGATGGAGACTCAGAGGCAAGGGGGGGAGGGGAAAGGGGTGGGGGCTTTCAGTATTCAGGGAACATCGGGTTCTATAACTTCAGGTTCTCGCGTAAATATTTGGATTTGAAAAGGAGGGAGAAAAACATGATATGGGGGAACTCAAGCATGGACCTTTAAAAAAATACCCCCCCCCCCACTTTTTTTTTAAGTGTTTAGTTTGGGTATGGTTTGGGGTTGATATCTATATTTGTTTAACATTTTGTGTGGCAGTGGAAGTATGCACTTCAGATGGCATTGAAGTAGAACATTGTAAAGCTTCATGTGGTTGAGTGCAAGGCCATGGCATTGATTCTTCTAACCTCCCATCCATTTATGTACCGTACTGTACATCCTTCCCTTCCATCCTTGGATATGTGCAGACGTGTGTCGCAGTGCCTGACTGCAGTGCTGAACATTTATGCAATTGCCTTGCGTGCGCACAGCCCGAAAAAAAGCGGTCAGTCTTGGCCAAAGTGGATTGGGAGTAGGGGGGAGGGGGGAGGGGGGGGAGGTCCCTAAAAGATGGCTGCCTTTGCAGACTGGACCGGTTCACGGTTGCATTGGAATCCTTTTGTGTAGTGGTACTGCGCACTGTCGTGACTCGTGGTACATGTAGGTCTTTGGCCATTTTCAGTACCGGTACCCATTACCAAATATCACAGGACACGTTTGTGTATGTTCATATGTACGGTACATGTACAGTATCGTACATCTTGGAGTCCATGTAAAACATACATGTATGCATGCACATGGACAATAGCACATGTACATGTACATGCGCATGTACAGTACATGTACATGTACAATGTACATGTACAATGTACATGTACATGTACAATGTGCATGTACTTGTGCATACAATAGTACATGTACATACATGTACATGTACATGCACATACTACCAAGTACTACATGTAGGTACACACTGTACATGTACATTGTACATATACAGTACATGTTTGTGACACAGTACATGTACATTTACGGAACCTGTACCGGTACATGTGTACAACATGTGTTATGTACAATACATGTACGCGTACATGTACTGTACATTACGTGTACAGTACATGTCTGTACACTGTCCGTATACTGGTACACTGTATGGTCCCATGCTGTACAGTACATGTACATTGTAAAGTACATGTACCGTACATATACTGTACATGTACTTGTCATGTACATGTACATGTACATACACAAGAGCATATAAACTGCACAAATCACACTCAGTTCTCGTGTCTGTGTACGTGTTGAAAGTTTTGGCTCCCTTTGCAGACTTCCGCCTCCCCCTCTATTAAAGAAAAGAGGGGGAAGAACAAACAAACCTGTTGTCATCTTAACCAGTTGTGTCTTTGTGGTAGCCTTCTCAGCAAATTTGTCACTGGGCGTGAGATGGCACCCATAGTTCTACCATCCTTCCTCCCCCTCCCCCCTCTCGCCTAAGTCGCCTTTTGTTGCAGCTCTTTGCCGCCCTGGGTAGTCAAGGACCCGCCCTCTGTCTAGGAGCAGTGGGAGTCATTCTGTGTGTGTACACTAAAGCCTGGGAGGTCACCGTGGGATTTGCACAAAGACACTCGAAGCTGTCTTTTTTTTTTCCCTTCTTCTTTCTGCTTGTTTTTCACGAGCCCCTGATTACATGCTGATGATGGGATTTGGCATTTGTTCCTGGGTTCTGTCCTTCTATTTGTTGGTGTAAGTGAAGTGGAGTGGGTGGTAATAGTCGTAGGTATTCAGCCTTCTCCCTCTCTCCCATCCCTTTTTCTAAAGAAGAGAAGGCTTACAGTGCAAGTCTGGAGGGAAAACCTTGTACTGTTAGGTCTAGACATTGGGAACCCAGGTGTTCAACATTGTTGGCGAAAAGAGGAAAACAAATACGCAACATCACTCGCCCAGGTTTGGTGAAGATTGGTCATCTGGAGGAACTGGAGGAATGGGTTGTTGGAGGAATGGGTTGCTGGAGGAATGGGTTGCTGGAGGAATGGGTTGCTGGAGGAATGGGTTGTTGGAGGAATGGGTTGCTGGAGGAATGGGTTGTTGGAGGAATGGGTTGTTGGAGGAATGGGTTGTTGGAGGAATGGGTTGTTGGAGGAATGGGTTGCTGGAGGAATGGGTTGCTGGAGGAATGGGTTGCTGGAGGAATGGGTTGTTGGAGGAATGGGTTGTTGGAGGAATGGGTTGTTGGAGGAATGGGTTGTTGGAGGAATGGGTTGTTGGAGGAATGGGTTGCTGGAGGAATGGGTTGCTGGAGGAATGGGTTGTTGTAGGAGTAGGAGGAGTAGGATGACTAAGAACAATAATCATGACATGCCCTATTGTTGCACGTATTCATTTATGTGATCTTTTATAAGAATATCAAAATATGTGTTTTTGTCCAAGCAGTGATTCATTGTAGAACAATTCTAAGTTATGATGCAGGCATATGTACATGTACATGCCTCAACACCGACTTATCTGACATTTTCCTGCTGATTTTGTTGTGTCCATTGTACAGAAGCGGTCTCCTCTTCGAAATTCCCTTCCGAGTGGCGACGAGAACACCAGACCAGCCAATGGTACCAGCAGACCCAACTCACACGACCCGTCCAGCGATGTAAGTATTCCGAGGATGGGGTTGGGTGGGGGGAGAGAGAGAAAGCTTTGGGAAGAACAGCCAGCAGGACAGAAAGATCCTGCTGGGATCCAAATGTCGGGCCCTCTCCATTTTGGAGATTTGCGTTTGAGTAATTTTAGTCAGCAAGTACATGTAGTGTCAAACATTTGTGTGTATTACTCTAGGAAAACAGACATATGGTTAGTTTTAAGAGCTTTATTTTTAAGAAGAAAAACAAAGCAAATCATTTTAAAGTCTTTTAAGTGCTGAAATTTATATTTTTTAAATGCAAAATCGCCCAAAACAAGGCTGAAAAGCCACTCAAGGTTAAGGGCTAGAGAAAGAAGGAGATAGAGAGGGACTCAGGAAGGCTGAAGATAGGAATTATCATCCCTCTTAAAAATGGCAAGATCGTAGGCAGGGGGAAAGCAAGAACCAGGAAGGGACTTCCAGAGAGAGGCCGAACGAGGGAAGAAGCTGTTCCGATTCCTCTCCATTCTACACCTTGGGATAATTCACATATCTCATTTTTTTTCTTCTTCGAATTTTAACCGAGAGTAAGTTTTTAAGTCGCGCGAGAACTTGACAGGATGCCAGCTAGGTTTTTGCAAATGTATGCGCGTGAGAGGTACACGTACTTTGTGTTTTTCGTTGTTGTTGTTGTGGTAAGTGCCGTCATACAGTAGTTTGGTATGCTTGGAGTCAGAGCGGGACAGTAAGACATGCTTCCATATGTCAGGCTAATGCTGATTCCAATTGTGAGAGAAAGATAGAGAGGGAGGGGAGAGGAGAGAGAGAGAGAGAGTGAGAGGGAGAGAGAATGAGAGGGAGAAAAAAAAAAGCCGAAATACCCGGTGTAAGGAACCTTTCAAATAATTCTTCTAAGATTTGTTTCCCGAGGATTCCCATCCAGGGGGAGCCATCCCACACGGCACTTCCTCTTCCCCTCTCCTCCCCGGCTCCAGTCAAAAGTGGAAGACGAGGAAGACAGACAGAAGGAGACAGAGAGCGAGAGGGGAAGAAAGAGAAGGGGAGGAGAGAGAGAGAGATAGAGAGAGAGAGAGAAAATTGGAACACAGGAAGCCGAGGGGGAAAAAAAACACCACACACCTGAAAATGGATAGCATGGGACAATGGAAACTGGAATTAAGCAGGATTTCCTTCGTCTTGGTCATGCAGTCCCTGAGCTAGAGAGACCAGGGGGATTGAGAAGGTGAAGGGGGGGATGAGGAGGGGTGGGGAAGGGGGCTGTAACGTGCCGTTCCCTCCTGGGAGGGCAAACACAGGAAGGGCTAAAATCCATACCGGCGCTTTTGGGCGAAGCTTTTAAGGATCCGACGAGCTCTTCCCCAAGCTTGCCCCCGAGTTACATTCAGGGTTTGAGGCGGAGCGGGAGAGGCAGAGGGTGATGCAGAGGCAGAGGCAGAGGGAGATGCAGAGGCAGAGGCAGAGGCAGAGGCAGAGGCAGAGGCAGAGGCAGAGGCAGAGGCAGAGGCAGAGGCAGAGGCAGAGGCAGAGGAAGAGGCAGAGGCAGAGGCAGGGGCAGGGGCAGGGGCAGGGGCAGGGGCAGGGGCAGGGGCAGGGGCAGGGGCAGGGGCAGGGGCAGGGGCAGGGGCAGGGGCAGGGGCAGGGGCAGGGGCAGGGGCAGGGGCAGGGGCAGGGGCAGGGGCAGGGGCAGGGGCAGGGGCAGGGGCAGGGGCAGGGGCAGGGGCAGGGGCAGGGGCAGGGGCAGGGGCAGGGGCAGGGGCAGGGGCAGGGGCAGGGGCAGGGGCAGGGGCAGGGGCAGGGGCAGGGGCAGGGCAGGGGCAGGGGCAGAGGCAGAGGCAGAGGCAGAGGCAGAGGCAGGGGGAAGAGGTACATGTAGAGGGACAGAGAGAGATGGTGAGAAAGAGAGAGGGACAGGGACAGAGAGGGAGATGGAGAGAGAGGGGGGAGAGGGAGAGGGAGACTGAGGGAGAGATAGAGGGAGAGGGACAGGGACAGAGAGATGGAGGGAGGGAGAGAGAGTGGGAGAGAGGCAGAGGCAGAGACAGAGGCAGAGGCAGCGGCAGAGGCAGGGGCAGAGGCAGAGGCAGAGGCAGAGGCAGAGGCAGAGGCAGAGGCGGAGGGGGGGGGAGGTACATGTAGAGGGACAGAGAGAGATGAGAGACAGAGAGAGTGAGAAAGAGAGGGACAGGGACAGAGAGAGATGGAGAGAGAGGGGGAGAGAGGGAGAGGGAGACTGAGGGAAAGATAGAGGGAGAGGGACAGGAACAGGGACAGAGAGATGGAGGGAGAGAGATAGAGTGGGGGAGAGGGAGAGGCAGAGGCAGAAGGGGGTTGAGTGTAAGGGTAAGGGGATATTTTCCTTTCACTTGGTTGAGGGAAGGATGCGATGCACTGTGTACATTGTGTGGCTTTGCGTTGGATGATGCCTGATGTTTTGGCTGTGGTGAAGAGGAGTGGAGGCAAATGTCCAGCTGAGTGGGTCTGTGGGGACCTCTGGTGCCGAGAACGTGGGGTGAGTCACAGAGGCGGGGTAGCGGCTGCGAGCAGAAATGAGCGTTGGAAAAAGATTGGGAGGATGGATGGATGGGTAGATGGATGGGGAGAAGGTATTGGGAAGCTTTTTTTGGGGGGGGGGGGAAGGGAAGGGAAAGGATAGGGGAATTTACATTCCTAGCAATATTGGATGTGTCTGCCATGATGGATGTACATGTACATGTATTTGTTACAGTGGGTCAAATGTGCAGACATGGGTTCAGTACAATACCTGTGTTCATGTTTGTGTCAATGCGAGGACTGTACATACATGTCTATGGACGTACATTATGTATAGATGTATGCTTGGCTGTGGTGATTACGGTGTAACTCAGCTTACGATTGATGACCCACCGTAGTTATGATAGGTCATGTGGTTTCTGTGTATTGCTCATTATCTCATTAAGTTGTTGTAAGTAAAAACTTCCATGTATGACAAGCTGCAACCAGACACACATTATAATACCCAGTCCGCCATTCCTGTAGTATTGCTTAGACTTGGGCTTGACACTTCCATTACGTTTGTCATTAAGCGTTAAAACATAATATGACATCAGCAGCATGAGTAGTAAGAAAAATACAGTGAACAGTGGCAGTGACAAGGTCATTAACACCAGCAGCAAGAACAGCAGCAGCAATAGAAGCAGCAGCAGCAGCAACAGCAGCAGCAACAGCAGAAACAGTAGCAACAGCAGCAACAGCAGCAGAAATAGAAGCAGCATCAGCAGCAACAGCAGCAGAAATAGAAGCAGCAATAGCAGCAACAGCAGCAGCAGAAACAGCAGCAGCAACAGCAGCAACAACAGCAGCAACAGCAGCAGCAACAGCAGCAACAGCAGCAACAGCAGCAACAGAAATAGAAGCTACAGCAGTAACAGCAGCAACAGCAGCAGCAACAGCAGCAGCAACAGCAGCAGCAACAACAGCAACAGCAGCAACAGCAGCAGAAATAGAAGCAGCAACAGCAGCAGAAATAGAAACAGCAACAGCAGCAACAGCAGCAACAGAAATAGAAGCTACAGCAGTAACAGCAGCAACAGCAGCAGCAACAGCAGCAGCAACAGCAGCAGCAACAGCAGCAGCAACAGCAGCAACAGCAGCAACAGCAGCAACAGCAGCAACAGAAATAGAAGCTACATCAGCAGCAGCAGCAGAAATAGAAGCAACAGCAGCAACAACAGCAACAGCAACAAAGCTCTGAAGTAGTCGTTTGTAGCAGGACCTCTAATAGGAATCGATTAAAATCACGCACACACTCCCATTTTCATTTCGCCCTTCCATCCCGTGCGCGTGTCCATCGCACTATGTCTGCGTGCACACTCGCTCGAGCAAATTGTGTTGTCCTTCCTAGAAGCGGCTCAGTGAAAACAGCCCCCTCAGGAAATGACACACTTGCACTCTTCTTGTCGCAATATTTTAATATATGAGGGAGGGATGGGGGGGGGAGGGAGGTTAGTGTTCGTATCAAGGGTAAATTCAGTACCTCGTTGCTGACTTGCAACTGCTGAAGATCAACCTCTCTCCGCCCTGATGGAGAAAGTCCGGGGACCTGAAACTGCTACACCGATGGTCCTACACCGATTACAATTGCAAAGCAGACATCTCGGCGTGCGATAGTTAGACGTGCGGACGTCAGCGAGGGATAGAATCACACTGGAGCCTCAGTGTGTGGACTGCTGTTTTCTTCTGCCCGCGTCTGAAGGGAAGTGCGGGTCGCGCGCAGAAGTAACCCTGAAGTGGGGAAGAAGCGCACGGCCAGCGGAGGTGTCGGGTTGAAGAGAAAAGCCTGAACACGGAGTGCGGTGGCAGACCGGTCAAGTGTCCGCTACTCGCGTCTCCCGGTCTGAACGATAGATTTGCGGGGTTTCAGTCCGGCCATGTATACATGTATATGAGCATACAATCATTTGCTTCTCGCACAGCTCTTATCCGACGCGAATGAAAGTTGTGGGGGTGAAGGGGGAAAAAAATCCATCGAAAATGAAATTTTTGATTTTGGTTTACATTGCTTCGGTTAGTGCTCATATTTTCATATTCGGTGATTAGAGACTTGATTTTCCATCTGAAATATGAAATAAAAAGGGTATGAAACACTGATCAGGATTTGACCCAGTGTGACTCGTTGTGGCAGAGCCCATCACATAATGGGGGTTGTGTTGTTTGTATTCGTAGGGCCAGATGCTCTTTGGGGAGTTTGCCTCTATCAGCCCCCCCCCCCAATCTATCCCAAGGTGTAGAACAAAGAGGTATCAGAACAGCTTCTTCCCTTGTTCTGCCTCCATCGCCCTGCCTACAATCTTGCCCTTTTTTTTAAAGGAATGTCAATTCCCATCTCCAGCCTTCCCAAATCTCTCTCTATCTCCCTTTTTCCTTGGCCCTTAACCTTGAGTGGCTTTATAGCCTTGATTCGGCCGAATTTGCATAACCTCCCTCAACCCCCCTCCCCAAGAAATAAACCCAACAAAAAATAAAAACAGCCCCAGGAGTGGGTTCCTTCTGAGGTTAGCAACGGCTGTGTGAGTTTGGATGAGCCTCTGTGCACCTACAGCCGTCCACTGTCTGCCTCCAACCCCCCCCCCCCCCCCCCCCGCCACCCCCCCCCCCCCCCCCGGGAGAGTTCAGAGGGAGCCCTCACAGGCCTAAAGACCAGGAGTGATAATGAATCAACTTGCAATGCGCCACAGAGTCTATTTACATAGTACACGTGCAATATATAACTGCGCGTTATAAATGACCATTACCATTAATGCAAGGAGCAATGTATGCATACCATCCATCCATAACAAATCACACGTTACCGGTTGTTTTTTTCCTTCTTTTTATTTTTTTCCCACACTCAGTTCTTATGAGATGTCAGACACCTAGGCCTATTCAGATATAAGATGAAGGTTGATGGGGGGGGGATAAAATGGGTTTAGGAATAATTTTTTATAAGTCATAGTCAATAAATATAGTCGGAAGGCATTTACATGTAAATTGGCAGGTTGATTTGTTGGTCTGCAAGTGGAGATGTGTGAGCTTAAGCATCAATGTGTGACATGCTGATCACACCCATGATTTTTTGGAGGACTATGGAGAGCCACTCAATTGTGATTTATATAACCCTGACCTCACAGTTTTTAGTGGCCTAGTGAAGGATTTCAGTGGCATGATGTTGTTTTTAGTGGCCCGAAGCAGTAGTTAGTGGCCCTGTGCAGTTTTAAATGGCCCGGTGCAGATTTGTATTGGCCCGGTGCAGGTTTAAGTTGGCTGGTACAGTTTTTAGTAGCCCATTGCAATTTTTAGCGGCCTGATTCGGTTTTAAGTGGCCCAGTGCAGTTTTTAGTGGCCCAGTGCAGTTTTTAGTAGGCGATGAAGTTTTTAGTGGCCGGATGCAGTTTTTAGTGGCCGGATGCAGTTTTTAGTGGCCCAGTGCAGTTTTTAGTAGCCTAATGCAGTTTTTAGTGGCCTGGTGCAGTTTCTGGTGGCCCAGTGCAGTTTTTAGTGGCCTGATGCAGTTTTGTGCAGTTTTATTAGTTGGCTGATACAGTTTTTAGTAGCCCGGTGCTGTTTTTAGTGGCCCATTTTCACCAGGGCCAATGGAAGTGATTCTAGCCTGGCCTACATGTACATTATCTACATGTACATTTACATGTACATCATCTACATGTACATGTACATGTACATGTGTATTTTCAAATATGACTCAACTGATTATTTCTCTCTGTTTTTGGCTTTTCCAGGTGAGTTCACATTCTCGCTCAGGAAGTGGTTATATGGTGAGTGCAGTACATTTTCTTTCTCCGTGGTTTTTTCTTTTTCGTTTTTGGCCCACATTCTATTTCTGAATGTGTGATCCAATGCAGCCTCTCGTTGCCATCAGTCACAAGAGCACACGTACCAAGAGCCACCCAAGAGGCGGAGAACCATCTGTAAAATTGATTTTTCATGCGGCATCGTGCTTACAATTTTCCTGGAATCAATACTGTTAACCCACGGCTTGCTGTTGATGGCAGTACAGTGCAGTGAGTGCACACACTCGGACTCAAGCACATTAGTTTATACTCGTACTCATGATGCATTCCCATCTGCTACGAGTGTGGCTGCAGCTCTGCAAGGAAAAAAAATATCACCCTGCATTTTGTATCCACGCTGTTTTTTTGTGTGTGGCCTTGTACTACTAATGTATAAGTTTGTACTTTGGGCCGCATCTTCATTCTTGGTACACAGTACTCACAGCCAAGTACGTGTACTTGTACAGTTCATGGCCAGGTGCTTGCCCGCCCACTTCTGGCCCAGTGTGTTCGACCACAACGGTTACACTGGGCATTGGAAGGGATCATTGAAGGGGAAGGGAGGAGGGGGGGAAGGTTGCTGTTACCTGGAAGTTCCCCAGGATTGATGTGAAATTCGCCATGGTGTCTTGTGATGAAATTATGCCTCCACTTATCATTGTCATTTTGAGGATTTGTATATTTGTATATTATGTATTGTAATGCATTTCACAGCCACATGACATCAGTTTTCTTAAAATATCTGATAAAAAAAAATAGGAAAATAAAATCCACCCCCACAAAAAAAATGCACCCCTCCCAAACTGGCAGACAATTTGTTTTCAAAACTTCAACAGGGCGTGGAGAGCTTTGAAAGAGGACGCCTACATGTAGGTATCCTTCCGTAACCATGGTTACGGAGGAAATGGTAACCAGTTCCCGTGTAGGGCCCAGAGCGGAGGCAGAATGTCCCCGCAGTGTGTAGTGCCGGCGGTGTCCCATTTACCGGCGGTGCCTGGTTTGATACCCCCAAGATGGATGGAGAGAAACAGAAATCCCTGTGTCACAGATGCTGCGAATTTTAATGCACCCCCGGCCCCGGCATCGCCCGCCTGTTTGTGAATTAATTCATTGCAGCAACCCATTCGGCGCTCGCGGGCGAGTCTGAGGACACATTAGTTCATTGGCCAGCGCTAAGTTCCGGCCCTGTCAGTATTTATGTGGCCAAACCAAATCAATTTTGCATCTCTCCATCTCCCCCTCCTTCCTTCCCCCCTTTTTTTTCCCTTTCCCTTCTCCCCCCCCCCTTTCCCCTCCCCCCCTCGTCCCCGCCTTTCTCCCGTCCTTTCGTCGCACTTTCCGATTCGCGGCACGACCCCACGGCGCCGGTAGTAGCAGGGGCGGTGGGGAGGCAGCAGCTCACTCGGTTGCGGGGACTTTGTGCTAACTGACTGCATCCCATCCATAAAAGTGGCCGTTCCATTACTTCCAATTGACCTTTCAATCATTCAATAACTCGCGACAGGGGGGGGGGGGAGGAAGGAGAGAGAGAGATAGAGGGAGAGAGGGAGAGAGTTGGCAATCGCACGTGTGCGTGTGTGCTGCCGCGGACGACCAGCCGGGCGGCAGCATATGTGACAGTGCACATTATTAATGATAACCCCTTAAATTAGACACGTAATCCGTTTTGGCGGCGGTGATGTGAGGGAGTGAGAGTGTGAGGGAGGCAGGAGATGGATGGAGTGAGTGAGAGAGAGCGAGAGAAAGAGAGAGAGAGAGAGAGAGAGGTGGGGAAGAGGTGAGGGAGGGGGAGGAGGGATTGGGAAGTGGGGGAGGGAGGCTGAGGTGGCATGAGACGAGACGGCAGTGTATCTGTCGCGTTTACCTTCCGCTGCTGAGCCGTTTTCTTTTCCGCGGCAGCGATTCCGGCAATTTCTTCACACGTGTCTGCACGCAGCAAATTGCGTGGCCTTTTTTTCCTCTTCTTCTTCTTCTTCTTCTTCCTCCTTACATCAACCCCTCCTCTCCCCCCCTGCCCCCCCCACCCCCAGCCTGTTTCCAGCATTGCCAAACAGCCCTCCGTGATTGCATTGGCAATCCAGTGCCTCTGGGCTTGAGGGGTTTGGGGGGCAATGGGGGATGGAAGGCGATGAGGGTTGGGGACAAAGAAAACAACATGGCGAGAGGAGAATGACAAATCAGACCTCCACGATTTTTGGTATAGTTTGATGAAAAATCATTTGGTCCTTTAAAAGAAAAAAAAAGGAGTGTGCATGATTTTGATTTTTTTATTTATTTATTTTTTTTGGGGGGGGGGGGGTTGCCGGCTTGCCGTCCTTTCATCTCTCTGAGCTAACTGGACCACTGTTATTGAAAGATTGACGAGGGATATGACTTAATGAAACGTCTTGAATATTGTGCCAAGTGTTCCCGCACATGCACGTTGTATGTACAGTATTTTGACATGCACTCTGTACTCTGGAAAGATATTGAGTGACATTTGTACTCTTAAATTCAGTTCATTTAAAAAAATTACTTTAACCCCCACAAAAACAACAACAACAACAACAAATACATTATTGCTTTTTTTTTTTTTTTTTTTTTTTTAGGGGAGTGTGGTTTTTGTGTATTATTATTTGGGGTGCTGTCTGACATAATTTGAGCTAAGTTACATGTGATTAAAAGAAAGAGTTGATCAAATTAATTTATGCTTTAAACATGTGCTTTAAATGACAATACATTGAAATATATTTTATTTAGATCATTTATTTTATTCTTGAAATTTGAAAAAGATAATAATCAAAGATTGTGTGTTACAGACAGATAGCCAAACCTTTTATTTACAGATAAATATAAACATGAATTGGCTTTGATTCACAGTTCTGCTGCCCTAAAAAAAGGAGTAAAAACTTAAGTAGAAGTAGCTCAGTGCTTGGTAGACAACTACATCAAACACACCAATGCATCCAGCAGCAACACAGGCAATCCCAAAGAAGACGGTGGAAATCATCACAATGTTTCCATTCGTGACCTTCAGGCTACAGGAAAACATGCCTCAAAAGAAGCATATGATGTGAGGAACATCTTCACAAAGTATGTCATGCTGCCTGCTGGAGGGATGACATGGCAGAGAAGTGCCTGGTTTGGACATGCCCTGTAGTCCACACTTGCTTTAAATGCAATTGGTCACTGGTATGACAACTCATCACTGCCAGGCAAATTCTGCCAATGCATTGGCCTTTATAAATGTGGAATTTTTTAGGCTAAGATTTTAAAAATACTCAAGTGGCAAGTGAATTGTAAATGTGCTTGAGGTCAGAGAGTCAAAGCTTTTGAAAAAAATCAAATTCTTTGTAATCTGACTGAGTATAACTTAAATTGTACAAGGGTTTCGGTTTTAATTTTGTACAATATAAGTAGTAGCAATTTAATTGTAGTACATAGACGTTTACTGCACATCATCATTTTGTTTAGTCATCCAAACCTTGTTCCTGGAATGGAAATACAAAATAAGAAGAGACAGAGAGAAGGTCTTCTTGTGTAGCCAAGCACATATGGGTGTAACGAGTGGACCACTCGTGGGGTTGCAGCGCAGAATGCGCCGAGGCCGGTCCTGCATTGAGCAGTAATTGGATGAAAATGGCCGACAAGTCACAGCAGTCAATGGCCGACCACAGTTCAATCACACTAATGGCCCATTGCACGGGGACACATTAACTGCAAATTGGACACATATTAGAGTGCCCAGAATCCAATTGAGCAATCATGATTGTCTATTCTTCTATTCTACCCCCAAAATGCAAATCAGATGCATGAGAAAAAAAAAATCAAATCAATGAATTGGTCATTATTCGACGTACCCACATGCACACGTGAATTGTTAATGTCCAGATTTTCAAAATGCGATATATTTTATAGCATCAGCTTTTAGTTTTGTGTACATTGTTGTAATTCAGCACATGAAAATGTGTCTTGTTATTGTGCTCTTTGAAGTAACACCTTCCTCAAATCTAAAGAGAGAAAAAAAAATGGGAAAAGAAGAACTACTCGTGAATCCAGGAAAAGGTCACCGGTCTGGTGTGTGGGTTGTACAATTTCCGGGTTTTAGAGAAATTGATATAATGGCATGTACATGTATATGCAACTGTGTGGAACTTTGGGCTTAATGCATGCGTTGTCTGCAATTCTGTCCAATATTAAACTGTATACTGTGCACACACGCATCCGTGAACAGTCATGAAAGGCATTTGCTTGTGCTGGCGATGACACCCCCCCCCCCACCCGAAATGCAGGGGTTTTGATTTCGTACATTCGCTAACATTTCGAGTGTCACGTTCAGGAAAACAAATACGCCACAGAAAATTGCTTCGGGGGGGGGGGGGGGAGGAGCAAAAAGTACATGGACATAGGGTGAAAAGGGAACAAAATATTGAGGTGTTTATTTAC
Source organism: Luidia sarsii (assembly GCA_949987565.1). Classification (NCBI taxonomy): domain Eukaryota; kingdom Metazoa; phylum Echinodermata; class Asteroidea; order Paxillosida; family Luidiidae; genus Luidia; species Luidia sarsii. The sequence goes on from CATLJK010000044.1 coordinate 47,714, forward strand.
CTCCATCTTCTCACTCCCTTTCTTGGGGAGAAGGAATTTGAGAGGGGATGTTAGTGTCGTCTTGCTGGATTGGCCGGACAATTGTGTTGCATTTGGTTGACGGTTGCTGGGGTTGCATTGTCACCCGGGTTTACCGATGGAACCCGTTGATCTCCTTCATTTACACTCTTGTATGGACTGTTGGAGGAATGGATTGTTGGAGGAACGGGTTGTTGGAGGAATGGGTTGTTGGAGGGACGGGTTGTTGGAGGGACGGGTTGTTGGAGGGACGGGTTGTTGGAGGGACGGGTTGTTGGAAGAACAGGTTGCTTGAGGAATGGGTTGTTGGAGGAATGGATTGTTGGAGGAACGGGTTGTTGGAGGTATGGGTTGTTGGAGGGATGGGTTGTTGGAGGAATGGGTTGTTGGAGGAATGGATTGTTGGAGGAATGGGTTGTTGGAGGAATGGGTTGTTGGAGGAATGGGTTGTTGGAGTAAGAGAAGTACCGTAGGTACATGTAGACTAAATACAATAATCATGACATGCCCTATTATTGCACTTATTTGCTTATGTGATATACTGATATTCATAACCCATCGTAAGTTATGATAGGTGAAATCGACTGCTAGTGTTTGTTCCCTTCTGTTGTCCTTATCAGTCATTTTCTGTTAAGCAGGGCTGTATTAGACCATCTGTGGTCAGAGGATATACATGTACATGTAAGGGGCAGGGAATGTGTTCCATGCTCTTTGTGTGTATACTGTGCTGATGCTGGTATTATATACGGTTTTGCAGCTCAAGGCAATATCATGGATTGATGCCCCCTCCCTTCCCTCCCCCCTAGTCAGGCTCCATGTCATCCTCCTCTCTCCATTCAGCCCCCCATCTCTTTTTGAAGCAGCTCGGTTGAACTTCGCAGTGTGCTGATATGCACGGGGGAGACAATGTCTGGCCTAGAAGGCGGGCGGTGCTCAATCCATCACTGGCAGGGGGGGGACATTGTGATCTACACGCATGTGTCCGTGTACACCATTCAATTGGAATTGAATTGAATTGGGTTACCGTATTTCGATGTCAGGGCGGGATCACTTATCAGGCATGTACGGTAATGAAATGGCAGGGTTACACACCTAAGCAGTCTACATGGCAGAAAGAATGGGCTTTGGCCCCCCCCCCCCCCCCAGCATGTTCCGACGGCCCGCTTGGTTTCTCCCATTGGTCATCGTTTCCTCGAGCTTACCGTAGATTCACCTGGCCCCCCCCGACCGCGGCGACCGGTTTCAAGCGTGGGCGGTGCTCTATTGCCAGCCATCTTGAGCATTGCCTCAAAAGTCATTGCATTTTAGATTTTGGAAACTGAATTAACTTCAGGCTCCTCACTAGTGTACGCAGTGCGCACACTGTGCAGAGTGATCGTCAGTTCTTCATCACCGTCTTTGTTTTGTTTCGATGAAATCGTGAAGTAAACAAGTCCTGAGTGTTTGCATGTACTGTACTGGGGTGGGATTTCACTCAGACTCACGATGCATCATAACTCAACTTACAATTAGATAACCCAGCGTATGTTGTATGGTCTCTGTGCATCGCTAATAGTCTTGCAATTGATCGTAAGTTACGTTGGGCTTGGCGAAATTGACTGCTGGAAATAGCATGAACCAGTGCCAAGGAATATACATGTAGTGCGACCTCAGCAGGAACTGAAGTTTAACTTACAGAGTGATTGTATGGAACTTTTGATAAAACGCAAACTTTACAAATACATTTACAAGCATACACTTCAGCTCTGTGAAAGTACATGTATTCAGAGCCGAAAGGGCCAAAAGGTTGTGTGCAAAAGTGCAGATTCATTCCAACACAAATCAAATCTGTGCATAAGAATAGATGGAAACTTCAATTCAGTGAATTGTGAATATGAAATTGGAAGTATTTTATGCGCAACTTTTTGTTTTTGTTTTTGGGGGGATTCCTTAGTGGCACGCACGAGTTCCATAAATGCATCCCCTAGCCCCCCTCCCCCTCCCCCTCCCCTCCCCACACATTCAGCACCCCAGAGATATGCAGCAGCCACTTCAGTGTCAGTCCACGTGCTCGCACCCATTGTCACTGGAACGATGTTCTTCAACCGGGCACTTCTTCCCTCCCCTCACAAGAAGAAGAAGAAGAAGAAGAAAGAAGAGAAAAAAAAAAAAAAAAAAAAAGCCTCCCCCCTTACTACGCATCATTGATGCCCCTTCTCCCTGGAGGCTGGGTTTGATGGCTAAGCCAGATAATTTCCCCTGGGTAGAGCCGTCCCCCCCCTCCCCAAATGGTAGGCTTAACATCGACGCTTTTAGCAAACTACCGGTCGACGGCAAAGTCTCTGTTTACATGTATACACGGGAGTTTTCAAATCTTTTCATGCGATCTACCGCCTGGCCACTTTGGCAATTGTAGAGTGGTGGTTTTTTTTTGGTCTGACTGTAGTACGATTTAGTCGCCGTCTGCCTTATTGTTATTTTTTTTGGGGGGGTACGACAGCTTTGTACTTCAATTGCTTGTCTGTTTGGTTCATTTGGTTTGTTTCTTCATTTGTTTGCTTGTTTGTTTGGTAGTTCATTTGGTTTTTGTTGTTGTAAGTTTTCTGTCTTAGGTCCTGTTAGGATCGAAACGTCAGGCACTCCTTATTTTTGATGTTTGTTAATCTGTTTGTTTGTTCATTTGCTCGTTTATTCGTTTATTGGTTTTTGTTTATCTGTTTGTTAGCTTTTTTATTTATGTTTTTCTTTATTTCGTTTTGTTTTGAATTTTTGAGTTTCCCTCTGTCTTATATCAAGCAGGGCCAACCCTCATTGAATTACATTCTCCTCGACGCAAACATCATGTCATATCTGTCATCCCTCTGTCCTGCTTGATTATGGCAAACCACCGCCGCCCGCGTTTTCCCGGAAAGGGCTTGGACCATTCCCAAGCGTGGGTCTTCAGGGTGACTGCTGCGAAATGGCCTCCTTAGGGGACACGTGTGCCCCCCCCCTGCCCCTTGAAAGAGTACGGAGTAAAAAAAAAATCAAATTTGCAATTTGTGGAGATCATTTCATTTAACTGCGACTTGGCAGTAACACAATTATGATGTTGTTTTTTTAGGGGGGGGGGGTGAAGGGTGGGGGGGACATCCCTCTGTCAGTGAAATAGACTGCAGATGAAACGCAGGACAATTACATATTGATTTTCCACCGCGATGCTCGTTTCCAGTGGACTAAAATTTAATCGAGACGATGATTAAATTTCCAATGGTCAAATTTGACCGTCGTTCCCACTTGGACTTTTGAGTCGGTCAATTTAAACGAGACAATGGTTAAAGTAACCGAGCTGGCAGACAATATGTACACACAGCATGTGCGCCGAGTCGCGTTTTACCGAGTGGTGCGTTTCCACTGGACTTATGGGCTCGGTTAAACTTACCTGGTCACTTTTACTGGGCAGAGGTTGGCCGGTAAAAGTAACCATTTGGCTCGGTTAAAGTACCCGGTAGCCAAGAGGAAAGTTGACTGGGCCGTTTCCACTGGACTTAAAATGGGAAAAGTAAACATGGAAACGTGGCTTTGATAAAGAGTGGGAGAGAAAGGGACACACAATCGGCTGCTAGATTCAGAGCGACTCTGACCACTTCCTGTCTGAAGACTGAAGGAGCTGAAGCTCCCTGGCATGTCCAGTGTTTGTCCACTCATCCGTGTGCGTATTGACTCCTTACCGAGTCACCTGGAGGGTTGAAGTCGGCCTGTCATCAGCTCCTGCCCCCTTCCCTGGGCTCTCTCTCCTCCCCCCTCTCCCTCTCCCTCTCCCTCTCCCTCTCCCTCTCCCCCTCCCCCCTCTCCCTCTCCCTCTCCCTCTCCCTCTCCCTCTCCCTCTCCCTCTCCCCCTTCTCACTCTGCCTTGTTTTCCTTTCTCGGAGAGAGACGGAGAGAATCGGTTGGAGATGGGCAGCGACAAGAACACGGCTCTTAATTGAACGGAGGCTGGAAATTAATGTATCTTGCGGTGTTTGCTGTCTGGGTTCCCCCACCTCCTCTCCCCTCAACCCTCACCGAGGCACAAAGCCCTGAGGGTGGAGTATGAATGTAATAACTGTGCCCCCCTAGAGATGGGATGGAGGGGAGGTGGGTTGAGGAAGACCAAGGGAGAGGAGGGAGGGGGGGGGAAGAAGGATTTGGAGAAGAGGAGACTATTGCCTTATCCCACGTTCCCATCAGCTGTCCCTGCGAAATCCCCTGGGGAAATCCACGGAAATCTCTCTCTTTCCACCAACTCCCACTCCCCCCCCCCAAAAAAAAACCCACTATTGTTTGTTACTCAATTACCAGGAAGATTTGTCCGTGTAATTCATCTCGGTCGATCGATAGGAGAGAGGAGGAAGAGTTGGGAGAGGTGGAGGGAGGGTTCAGGGTAACAGGAAGTTAAAGCGAGGGAGTAAAGAGGTAAGAAGCCGGTTGGAAGCCAGCAAATGCCATTCTTCGTTCAGGAGAGGGTTTTCTTTTGTTTCGGGGTTGTTTTCATCAGGCGGATGCTGGACCATAACCTTGGTTTTGTTTCTCCCTTTTTGGGGGAAGTCTTTGTCTCCAAGTTCATTTTAATCTGCTTCAGAAAGTATCGGGCACATAAAGGCCTTATTGAGAAATGTCAACATTGCCAGGCGGAGGTACAGACTGGGCTATTTCTCCACCGTTTTTTTTTTATCCCCTCTGGAAATTAATGAAATGACGAGGGGAAGACCGATAACCATTCCGTGCCTCGTGGAGACGGAGCGGTGAGGTGCACTCCCATGGGACGTCCTTAGACGTGTGTCACGCATTGTTAAACTGTCTTGTGAGTCTGGTTTTCTTCCCGTATTGTAAATTACCAGTTTTCATTTTTGGTCCTATCATCTGTGTCTCTGTTTATCTGTTTGCTGTGTTTGTCTCTGTCTCTGTCTCTGTCTCTGTCTCTGTCTCTGTCTCTGTCTCTGTCTCTGTCTCTGCCTCTGCCTCTGCCTCTGCCTCTGCCTCTACCTCTGTCTCTGCCTCTGCCTCTGCCTCTGCCTCTGCCTCTGCCTCTGCCTCTGCCTCTGCCTCTGCCTCTGCCTCTGCCTCTGCCTCTGCCTCTGCCTCTGCCTCTGCCTCTGCCTCTGCCTCTGCCTCTGCCTCTGCCTCTGTCTCTGTCTCTGCCTCTGCCTCTGCCTCTGCCTCTGCCTCTGCCTCTGCCTCTGCCTCTGCCTCTGCCTCTGCCTCTGCCTCTGCCTCTGCCTCTGCCTCTGCCTCTGTCTCTGTCACTGTCTCTGCCTCTGTCTCTGCCTCTGCCTCTGCCTCTGCCTCTGCCTCTGCCTCTGCCTCTGCCTCTGCCTCTGTCTCTGTCTCTGTCTCTGTCTCTGTCTCTGTCTCTGTCACTGTCTCTGCCTCTGCCTCTGCCTCTGCCTCTGCCTCTGCCTTTGCCTCTGCCTCTGCCTCTGTCTCTGTCTCTGTCTCTCCCCCGTCTTTCTCTTCGTCTTCCTCCCCCACCCTCTCTCTCCTTTGTCTTGGAAGTTGAGCTGCATGATTGCATTTAGACGTTGCTACAATCTGACACCCATGCACTCCTGAATGATCGGGGTAAGGCTGGAAGGATATTGCACCCATGACTTGCCATCATCTCTGCGGCTCGTTGAAATCTCTCGGCCAGTGGGGAATCTTTTGCAACAGCATTGATTGATTTTTTGTTTAAGACCCGATGAAACGTAAACTGAGTTTTGAAAGTTTGCGCGGCGGAAGCACAAAGTGGAAAGTTGGCATTGACACCTTGTAGACCATCTCCTCCGAGACCGAGTGCGGCATCGGTCGCCACAAACTTTCCACTTTGAAACGTAAAACGATTTGCCGTGCTTGCGGTGCATTGGCCAGACAGCTGCGATTAGCGCAGACTAGGAGACTAAGCGAAATGCACCTCGGGACTCTGAGGGCGTCAGTCGTCGGAATCCAAATGGTGTGCCCTACAGTGCTGGACGCAGCCTCGCAATCTCCAGGCTGAGTCGATGCCTTTAGAAATGGTTGGTGCATGCGTACGTCCATACAAAGCCTTGCTCCGATGGAGTGCCACGCTACACACCCCCCCCCCTCCCCTTCTACCTTCGCTGTCCCAGCACACTCGGCGCGAGTATGACATGTCCCGTCGGAGCGCCCCAACGCTCTTGTCAGCAACAACACGCCTGCTTGTAATCCTCATGTTTTTGACGTAGGCATGTAACTCGAGTGCGTTCCATCGCCGGGGAAGATGCCAATGCTACTCAACATGCACACGCATGCAGTCTCTTAAAATGGCCGAAAGAGGGGAAGAGAGAGAGAGAGAGACAGAGAGGGAGGGAGACAGAGACATAGAGAGATAGAGAAAGAGACAGAGAGAGACAGATATAGAGAGAAAGAAAGAAAGAAAGAGAGAGAGAGACAGAGACAGAGACAGACAGAAAAAATGAGAGACAGAGACACATACATAGAGAGATAGAGATAGAGAGACAGATACAGAGAGAAAGAAAGAGAGAGATAGATAGATAGAGAGATAGAGAGACAGAGACAGAGAGAGAGACAGAGAGAGACAGAGACAGAGACAGAGAAATAGAGAGATAGAAAGAGACAGAGAGACAGAGACAGAGAGAGAGAAATAGAGAGATAGAAAGAGACAGAGAGACAGAGACAGAGAGAGAGAAATAGAGAGATAGAAAGAGACAGAGAGACAGAGACAGAGACAGAGAGAGACAGAGAGAGACAGAGAAAGATAGAGAGAGACAGACAGAGAGAGAGATACAGGGAGAGACATATATAGACAGATATAGATAGAGAGAGACAGAGAGAGAGACATAGAGAGAGACACAGAGAGAGAGAGGGAGAGGGAGACATAGAGAGAGAAAACCAAGGAGTTTTGAAAGTCAGAATCCTGATGGAGTGTTGCCGAGATGCTAACTGTTCAGCACTGTACTTGACATCTTGATCTCGTCCTGGAGTCTTTTGAGCCGATGATGTTGGTTCATGCTCTCTGTCAGATAGAGGAAGGATTGCTTATAGTAGACTTTAGTGGCAAACAAAAGAGAGGGTGTTGTTGAGAATTATTGGGAGGTGGAGTCTTGGGATTAGGGCCAAATTGGTGGCACAAATTGAAACGCAAATGCTCTCCTTCATTCCTCTGAAAAAACAAAACCCAAACCTGAACTTTCTCCCGTAGCCTGATAGATGTTGAACCTTTGCTGCTGCGTGGAGTGTCGAGGTTTGAGTTGAGTCTTTGTATGAAGGCCCCGACAATGTCTCTCAAAGCTTCTTGACTTGAGTTAATGCACAACAATCCTCGGCTGTGTTTTGGCAATGAAATGGTGGGGGAAAGGATCAGTTTTTTTCTGATGAAGTCAGTGAAGGCAGTGACCAGGGGCAATGTACAAAGGCAGTGACCAAGGGACACCTAGGCAGTGACAAAGGGCACCAGGGCAATGGCCAGATGGCATCTAGGGAATGACCAGATGGCATCTAGGGAATGACCAGGGGCAGGAAGGCAGTGACCAGGGGCACCAAGGCAATGGCCAGGGGCACCAAAGCAATGGCCAGGGCACCAAAGCAATGGCCAGGGCACCAAGGCAATGACCAGGGCACCAAGGCAATGACCAGGGCACCAAGGCAATGACCAGGGCACCAAGGCAATGACCAGGGCACCAAGGCAATGACCAGGGGGCACCAAGCAATGACAAGGGGCACCAAGGCAATGACCAGGGGCACCAAGGCAATGACCAGGGCACCAAGGCAATAAACAAGGGCACCAAGGCAATGACCAGGGGCACAAGGCAATAACCAAGGGCTCCAAGGCAATGACCAGGGCAGGAAGGCAATAACCAAGGGCACCAAGGCAATGACCAGGGGCACCAAGGCAATAACCAAGGGCACCAAGGCAGTGACCAGGGGCACCAAGGCAACAACCAAGGGCACCAAGGCAATAACCAAGGGCACCAAGGCAATGACCAGGGGCACCAAGGCAATAACCAAGGGCACCAAGGCAATGACCAGGGGCACCAAGGCAATAACCAAGGGCTCCAAGGCAGTGACCAGGGGCAGGAAGGCAATGACCA
>CATLJK010000044.1:55979-98764 GCA_949987565.1 Luidia sarsii
ACAGCATTGGAATGGACATTGCAGTCAAACGGGCTAAAGATGGAGTCAGTTTGGGACTTTGGTAGATTTTCGTGATGAGATGGAACTACAGATTCATAACAGCCAATTAATTTTCATCCTCATTAATCGAGGAGCAAAGTTCGACGAGAATTAGAGGGCCGGACGTTTTGATCCAAGCTGGCTTTTTCTCAGTGGCAGAAAGAGTAATGGAACATTTGAGTTGCTGGTCTATCGCATCAGCACATCACCACCAGAGCTACTCAGTCCTTGGCTCCTAGCTGCCGTAGCTGGGTTAAATCCAACAATGTTACTGTTTTGCTTCCGAACGAAAATGGGCCGTGTGATCCTGGGAGATACATGTGTAATGGCAGTTAGTGGTTGAAATGATTCCAACTGGTGCCCACACCCCAGCAAAGATACATGTAGTTGACTCAACTGGGAAGGACACCAGTTGAGAGTGCTGGTCACATGCACGTTATACCGGTATCAGAGGGCTGTTTTTATTTTTCAAGTCCCAGCCCTGCCAAATTTTATTTGCCATTTTGTCGAATTGACTCTAGGTGACTATGTCAGATGGCCACCATCTAAGGGCTGGATAACTCAGATAGGGAAGTGCCAGTACATTAATCCAGAAGTCTCGGGAACAAACTAAAAACACGCTCAAAAAATCGTATTTAATCTATGGTTTAACAATCTGTTGGAATATTGCCAGTGACTTGATTTCCTACGGCAGTTAATGGTTGAATGTGTCTGGCTGGCACCCCCACCCTGTCAAAGACTAGGTGACTATTTGGGAAGGTCGCCATCTAAGGGCTGGATAGCTCAGATGCTAAGTGCGTGGTTACGTTATGTTTAGCCAGAGATCTTGGGTTCAAGCCACCAGTCAAGTCAAAGGTTCTCTGCCAATTTTCAAATTGCTTCAACATTTCCTAGTCAGTTTTCCTTTACTTTTGTTTAACGACTTGATATCTGAATTAATTGCCAGCTGTGCATGTATCGAGATATATATGCAGACCGACGTATGAAGCTCAATATTTTATTGTATCTTCAATTAGGGGGTAGGGGTAGGGGGTAGGGGTGGGGGGTAGGGGGTAGGTTAGGGGTAGGGATAAGGGGTAGGGGGTAGGGGTAGGCGACAGTCTTACAGCGTTTCGTTCATTTTGCAGGCAAACAGTTAGCTCCGCCGTGGCCAACAAAAATCGCCCATTGAAACGTGTGGGATTCTATTCAGGGATTGAGCTTCATACGTATGCACGTATATATAGTTCCATGTATGTCCTAGAAGAACTGTTATGGCCGCTTGACCCGTATCTTAGATTGATAGGCCTATTTGAAGAAATTAGAAATAATACGGGTATTATACATACATGTGTATGTACGGTAGGTCAAGCCATAACCATGACATTTGAGTCAACTTACTGTTTAGCCATGTGGTGCCCCGGCTGCCCACAGAGTACCATTGAACCCCTATTTGATATTCACGTATTCATGCCCGCCAGGCTGCTGATCCTGATACCCACCAATCTGGGCGCTGCACCTGCTGCCCCCGGGTTTGCATCTCATGCATATTCATCGGCCATTCAAGTTTTGCGGTGCGTGTGTCTGGGGGTGTGTGTGTGCGTGTCTGGGGGGTACACCAAACTCTTCCTCCCCTCCCTCCCACCTAGCGCGCTCATCCATATTCATGAGTTGATTGTGCATTTACCAGCTCTTTTTTTTTTTTTTTTTTTTTTTTGGTGTGTTGCCCTTCCCCTCTCTTCCCCCCCCCCATCCCCCCTTTTTCCTTTCTCTTGCCTCTCCTGTCCATGTAAACAACACAGTGTGACAGCGAGAGTGACGGGGATAGGGTATGTACACTTTTTTTGTTGTTCATTCAGATTACGGCACTCGGGTCCCTTGCTGGTGTTCCAAGCGTTCGTTCTCATTACAGCGTTGTGCGCCATCCACTAGGATAGTGTTGAGCTCAATGCAATATGGATGCTGACTGAGGATGTGATTTGTTCTTCTTTTTTTTCTAGGATGGTTGGGGGGGGGTGCTGGTTAGTTGTATTGTTGTTGTAGAAACGAACACCAAAGGAGGTTGAGTTTGCATTTCGAGGGTGTTAGGGGTGGTGTGTGGGGGTGTGTGTGTGTGTGTGTGTGTGTGGGCTTACGTAAGGTGGGTTGTGGGGTACTGGAACAATGGGTGGGTACTCAGAACAATGGGCCCGCTCCTTGTTGGGTACATTGTTGGTACCCCATAAGGTTTTCACAAAACTAGTTATTTGGAATTAACTCAAAAAGGAGGAATTTCCGAGGTATGTTTATTTCGTCGCAAACAGAACTATATTATATAAGGGACGTTCGCTAGAGATTTCATCCTAGGAAAGTGATTCTGGTTCGAAAGGGAGCGATTTGAATTAGGCTTTTCTGGGAGTGTTTTTTAGTACACGAGAACAAATGGAATACCCCACAAGTATACGCGTGTAAGGGTGTGTGTGTGTGCGTGTGGGTGTGTGGCGGTGTTGGGGAGATTGACAGGGTTCTTTTATTGTGGAAATGGTAGTAGGCTAGGAGCTAGCCTCTGCTACTGTATGTGGGCACAGTGTACGTACATTACAGTTGTATGTGTTCACATACATGTACATGCGGACCTTTTTGCTTTTTTGCCTGATGGAGGTCGTGAGGCAGATTAACAGATGTAAAGGGGTGGGTACCGCGTTGCATCATAGCTGCATGTAACAAAACATGATGTTTGCGTCGTGGAGAATGCAAATTAATGAGGGCTTGTCATGCTCAATGCGATTGTGGAAATGGAATTAATGCAGTCCGTTAATTGTATCCTTCTTTTGTGTTCACTCCTCCACACTTGTCTCTTTGATCTTTCCCCCCTCTTCTCACTAATCCCTACCCTACTCCTTGCCCTTCCCTTTGATCTCACCCTACCAGCTTTACTCTTAGTCCTTTGTTTCTCATCCGTGTCCTGTTCACTCTCTTCCCCCTTCCTTCGTGTACATGTATCTGTTTTGTCCTTGTCACTCTGCCTTTGAGAAAGGTCCTGCTGGGATCGAAACGTCAGGCCCACTAAATTTTGAGAATTGTATATGCTCTCCACTTTTGAGGACATTGATGTTTTTTCTCGGTGGGAGAGGGGAGGGTGGGTGGGGGGGTGTGTCCCCAGTCCCCACTCCTTCCTTGCACAGGTCTATAAGGCACTGATGCATTGAATTGGTGCGGATTGGTGGTGAGAGGGGGGGGGGGGAAATAGTTGTAAACAACCCCTGCCAAGGGTCACACTTTGCTGATTAGAAATTAGATTGCTGTTTCGTGCACGGGTGCGCAGAGCTATTTGTGAAAGTTTCATTTCTTGTTAAGAAACTTTTTTTTGGTGGGGTGGGGGAGGGGTCGGTACATGCATTATTCACTGTCAGGAGTGAAAGGGGACTTCCTTATTGAATGGGTGACCCTGGCTGGTATTTATTCATTCGTTGTGATGATGATTGCCATGGGTTATTCAGTGGTTTCTATTATTATGGAGACTGCTGGTAGGAACGTTCCCGTGTAAGGCACTAACTAAAGGGAAGGCTGTTCACTGCTTTTATTGAAAAGGTGAATGTACTGTTGGGAACCAATATTGCAATTTTTTTCCCCCTTTGAGAAGAATTCTTCATTTTTCTTGGAAGAATTGTTTATTTTGTTTATTTTTTATTATTTTTATTATTTTTTTTGTAATAAAAAAACATTTTGTATTTTTTTTTTTTTTTTTTTTTTTTTTTTTATTTGTAATTGTTTTTTAAACTTTTGTTTTAATTCTTTATTCTTATTTTTTATATATACTGTGGTATGTATATATATTTTATTTTTCCTTTTTTTATTTTTTATTTTTTTAAATTTATTAATTTATTCATTGATTTATAATCATTATAATTATTATTATTATTATTATTGTTTTTTTTTTTTGTTTTTTCGGGGGAAAATTCTTGTGTCCTTTCCGCCTTCGTTGTAAATCATGTCCTGCGTGCGTATAGAGAAGCAAATGTTCCCCGGTTCCTGCCGCTGCTAGTGCATGTACTGTACGTCCCTACTCGCCTCTGCTGCGCCGACTTTTTCGGAATGACCGTTCGGACGTGCCGGAGAAAAGAGGGGGAAATGGATCGTGTTTGACTCGGACCCATTGGTCCCAGCCAGTGCAGTGCCATAAAAGATAATTGAAGGTCGTTGCATTGCAACCCACATTGACATGTTTTATTCAACATGCCCAGCACAAAGGAGGACATTAGGTCCTAGGCTGGCAAAGTGTAATTGAATTTATGCATCGTAAACTGTGTCTGTAGAATATCTGAATTTCTCTCTCTCTGTCTCTCTCTCTCCATCTCTCTCTCCGTCTCTCTCTCGCCGTCTCTCTCCATCTCTCTCCATCTCTCCATCTCTCCCTCCATCTCTCTCTCCCGTCTCTCTCCATCTCTCTCCATCTCTCTCCGTCTCTCCCTCCATCTCTCTCCATCTCCCTCTCTCTTTCTCTCCGTCTCTCTCTCCATCTCTCTCCGTCTCTCTCCATCTCTCTCTCTCCCTCTCTCCATCTCTCTCTCCATTTCTCTCTCTCCGTCTCTCTCCATCTCTCTCTCCATCTCTCTCTCCATCTCTCTCTCCATCCCTCTCTCCATCTCTCTCTCCATCTCTCTCTCCATCTCTCTCCATCTCTCTCTCCATCTCTCTCTCCATCTCTCTCTCCATCTCTCTCTCCATCTCTCTTCACCTCTTTCCATCTGTCTCCATCTCTCTCTCTCCGTCTCTCTCTCTCTCCATCTCTCTCCATCTCTCTCCATCTCTCTCTCCATCTCTTTCCATCTCCCTCTCTCTTTCTCTCCATCTCTCTCCACCTCTCTCCATCTCTCTCTCCATCTCTCCCCTTCTCTCTCCATCTCTCTCCCTCTCTCTCCTCTCTCCATCTCTCTTTCCATCTCTCTCCATCTCTCTCCCTCTCTCTCTTTCTCTCTCCATCTCTCTCTCCATCTCTCTCCATCTCTCTCTCCCCTCTCCATCTCTCTCTCCATCTCTCTCTGTCTCTTTTTGGAATCTGCCAATTGTAAAGAAAATAGTCCATGTACAGTCAATGCAGTGAGTGGAAAAAGCAGTAGCCAATTAATGTTTCTGTACATGAACAGTCATTGTCGAGCTTGTCAGTTTGAACATCAACTACCGCTCGCACAAAAAACCCTAATCCTAGTATAACTGCAGTCTGTTTCATTAAAATGAATCATCCATTTTAAGAACATTAATATTTCATGTTTGATAGCTGGCTTACGTGGTCTTACCATGATGGGTCGGTGGCGGGTCGGGTTGTGGTCAGGGTTGGTGTATTTGCCAATCTCATTACAGTATTTTGGTTTCTCTCAAGCATTTTTTTAATAATTGAAATTCGTACCAGTTTAGATTGCATATCAATGTTTATGTGCGGTCCCTGAGTACAGTGCATAAGCAGTATTGAAATATTTGCATGGTCCGCAGCAATTTGTTTTCCCTGTGAATTGACTTCCGAGAGTCATTCAATTTGGGTGGTTTTTTTTTTTTTTTGTCAAATTGAAATGTGCGCTGAGCAATTTCCCCCGCCATGAAACGACAAAAAATGCATAATAAAATGAAAAAACAAAGCAACCCTCCCCCTAAAAAAAAAATCCCACTCAAGTACAAAAAAACCCCACACAATTGATATGCCATGATGGTAGACATGGGTGAATGCTGTGAAGATAGGGACGAGCATTCGCATTTGTTGCCATGGTGAAACATCAAGTTATGTCATGTCACAGAGGAAGAGTAATTGATTAAAAGTGAGGTTTAATAGATGAGATTCTTCATAATATCAGTCCGATATTATTTTTTTTAAAGCAATTTCCAAGTTCAAGGCACACTGGAAGAAACAGTGACTTTAGCAATGTGTCCGAAATAGACAAATTCCATCACCCCCACCCCCCAAAAAATGAATAAATAAATGATCTCAAAATTTAGTGGGCCTGACGTTTTGATCCTAGCAGGACCTATCTCAAAGGCAGAGTGACAAGGGATCTGTTTTGTCCTTGTCACTCTCCCCTTTGAGAAAAGTCCTGCTAGGATTGAAACGTCAGGCCCACTAAATTTTAAGAATTTGCATTTTGGTAATTTTAGTCGGTAATCAGTTTGCAACATTTGTCTATATCACTCAAAGAAAATCTTCACTAGCTCTTGAAGTGCCGAACCTTTTGCCTGCTCAACCCATGAAATGAATTCTGCACTTTCAGCGTCCCGTAAGCGCTGGATTCCGGGTTAATAAGCAGAGCCCTGAAATAGGGCCTTTGTCTCTCCCCCTGCTGCATGTGATCTGTGCTGTAATGTCCTCCCTGTGCTGCATTGGATTTGTGTCCGCGGGATGCATTTTTGTTTTGGGGGGGGGTGGTGGTCCAAACTGAGAATTGGTTGAACTATCAATCCCCCGCTTATCGTTCGCGGCATTTCAAGTTAGAATGGAGTTTCGGTGGGCGATGAAGTGGGCGAATTTTCTCTGCGCCCTGCCAAACGTAAAACGATCGAACCGATTCTTGGTTGACTGCCAAAACATGTACCCCTCATGGGAGGGGGGGGGGGTGGTAGGCACCTGGTTTTGTGTGCATATCGGTGCACCACAAAGACCCTTCATATGGCATGAATATTCCATTATTCTGAAGCAAGATTAATGTGGGGACAACCAAAAAATTCAATTGCCAATGTGCTCACTTAAAATTCCATTGCCGATGACATTCATGTCCAACCAAATGAGATGGCTATGAATTATTGTAATCTTTTCTATGTATGCATTCATTTAATTTTTGTTTAAATCTTCTCTGAGGGCAGCTTTGCAAGCCATTAATGGTGATTTCTAAAAAAAAAACATAAACCATTCGAGACTAATATACTCCGTGGATCAGAGCCCATAAATTGTCGGGCATACCATAAACCCGGAATTATGACCCTTGAATGACAATGGGGAAAACATTATGGATGAGATTTGCTCAATAATTGCACCGCTTAGAATTTTTATTATTTTTATTGTTTTTTATTTTATTTAAATTTTTCTAGATTTTTTTTTTTAAGCCAAGAAGCTTGAGCATTAAAATTGATGGGAGATCGACCACAAGGGAGACTGGTTCCACATGCTTTAATACAAAACATGTCTTTACCCCCCCCCCCCCCAAAAAAAAAATCTCTTAAAATCTTATCCTTCAAATATGTATAACTTTAATCTACAGAAACGATGATGGCAAAATTTAATGCATTCTCAAGGCACGCGTACAGTCCATGTGCGTACACACACACACCCACGTAACTCTAATGAACATGTTCTCGTTGCCGTTGATTGTGATGCGGGGATGGGATGATGAACCATGTGACATATTGCCCGGCCTTGTATGCGGCGACCTTCATTTTAATGGTTACACATTGTCTGCTGTGTGCCGTGCAGAATGCATAGAAAATTTGCCCGAAAGCTTTGTGTACAACGCACCGAATTCCCTTTTTTAAGTTTGTCTTTCGCCTCCCTCCCCCCCCCCTTCCTCCCTCTTCTCTGCAAAATGCGGTGAAACTTAAATGTCTCGCTTGAAATTTAATGCCATCTGAGAGAAAATATAAATTGTGTTCCAGATGTACTTGAATATTGTGATGTATATCAGTTGAGAAAGTAAGTCGGAAACTCTAGGGCCCTTACCAGAGTCTACTCTAGGGCCTTTTTTGTCTGAATGGTTTTTTTTTTTGGTTTTTTTCGATGTGATTATATCGGCCTAAAAAAATTAAAATAAAATAAAAAGTATGGTGATTGCCCCCGCCCTTCCCTAAGAAATACACCCACTCCATTTTTTTTTTTTTTTAAATTTATTAACAGCACTCTAAAAGCGGCCTTTTGAACAATCCCAGATTCAAATGTAGCTATCTCCTGTTATGCGCTTTTTAAACAATACCCCCCCCCCCCAACGAACGTCTATCCACACGTCCATGGTGCAGCAAGATGTTGTGAATTTACCGAACAATGAATTTGCGTATGAAAGCCGCATCCGCATTTACTCACTGCGGTGGCCTCTGCATGTCTAAACCTATGGAACAATAGAGCAGCCAACGAGGCGACAAACTCAACATGACATAGCCGTTTGAGTGACCTATAGGAAAACCCTTTGCCGATGTACCTTCACTGCAAGGATGTCATGTATGTTGGAATGGGGAGGGGGGGGGGGAGGGGAAAAAAACCTTCCCGAAGATTTAAACAAAAAAAAGGACGCTCACCAATTTTGTTTTACATGGCCTTATTTGGATTGAGATTTGAACACCCCTGCAGTGACTGTTTTGTCCTTCCTCAATAGGGCCGTGCCCACTACAAAAATAATCGCGATTTGAATCGCGATTCAAAAACTGTTTTGTTTTTGTTTTTTGGTTGTTGTTGTTGTTGTCGTGTCCACACAGGCCATATAATCGCGTCGCAAATAAACGTGAGCCGATTGCGGTTAGCATGTGGTCGCGCTGCGCAAGCGGGAATGGCGGGACTCGCTGACGAACGTGAACAAACCCTGTGGTGCACTTCCTGGCAGTAAACTGGTGGCAGGAAATGCCATGCTTGCGCAATGCATCGTGGGCTTTAAAAAAAAACGGTGCGATTTGAGCGGAGCATTCATACACACATCGCGTCGCAAATAAACGCGATTATTTGAAAAAAATCTCACTCGTAGTGGAGTCCAAATTGCGATTCAAATCCCACTAATAATCGCGTTTATTTTATCCCCACACGCAGAAAAAAAGTGGAGTTTGAATCGCGATCCAAATAATCATGTTTATTTGGTGTAGTGGGCTCTTATGTTGTACATGTGTATTTAGTTTACACACAAGGTGTGCTCTGTGCTTGGCCTGATTGTCTGCTTTGAAATACTAACACAAACACAACAAATCATTGTCTTATTTGCCATTTTTGTCTTTCGAAGCGACCGAGTTCGGATTGAAATGTCGAGCCCACCAACATTTGAAGGTCTGTGAGGGATTGGGGGTTGGGGGTCTCCGTTGGCCACGTCATGCAGAAATGGCTATTGCTTTTCGGCTTTGCATTGCAGCCCTCCATCGTGTATTCAGAATTGCAAACTAACCACAAGTTGGGGGTCGAGTTTGTAGTGACATCCTTGCTTGCACCCTGTCAGTCACGTCAGGTTCTTTTTATTTGCTCGTAGATATATCACCGCGGTTATGATATAAGGTCCGATATCATCTCTTCAAGCCTGTCATTGCATTGATCTGCAAGGACCAGCATATATATATATATATACTCGCCTCTCTCACCGGATTATCTGTCACTTAGCTGAGGCGAGTCATCAGCCATCTAACCAACCAGACAAACCAACAAACCGTACCTTCATCTCTGGCAGCGTCTGCTCAGCGAGCGTTGAAATTGCGAAGCCTGAGTCCTGATTCGATTCCCCCCCTTCCCCCCCTCTCCCCCCCCCCCCTGGTTGTTATTTATTTATCTAGTCATTTTCTTCCTGGAACGTTTAATCCAAGCCACACTTAATTGACAGTATTCGGCAGCATGCGTATTCAAATGGCCATTAATTGCTCTATCAGCACAGTGGCTAGCCTTCAGCGGCACTAATTAATGCCAGCATAAAGGGATTGCAATGAGGTTTAAATGAGGAAGCTGACAGCACATTCATCAGTGTCCATCATCAGTTTTTCTTCTTCCCGTCTAAGCCTTCCTTCTCCCGCTGGGAATTATGGAAAGAGTAAAGACAGAGGAAACGACTCAACCCAACTCGACCTTTCTTCTCGTGAAGCGGGGGCAGTATCTCTACCGTCTTCCGTCCCCTCTCTGTGGTATTTTGTGAGTTTGTTGGATTATCCGGTTCATATTGGAGAGATGTCCTTCCAGAATCAGAATTCTAGGCCTTCTTACTGCTTTTTCATGTAGCCAACGACGGTTGACTATTTCGGAATGCCACCATCCAAGGGCTGTATAGCAGAGCACCGGCACTAATTAATGCCAACACGAAGGCCTTACAATTAGGATCAAATAAGGAAGCAGACAGCACATTCATCGGTGCCAATCACCGGTTTTCCTTTTTTCCCCGTCTAAGCCTTCCTTCCCCATCTCCCGCTGGGAATTATGGAAGGAGGAAAGTCAGATAAAACTACCCAACTGGAAGACCTTTCTTCTCGTGAAGCGGGGCAGTATCTCTACCGTCTTCCGTACAGTCTGCTAACTCTAAACGTATTTGTTCCCTCTCTGTGATATTTTGGGATTTCATTGGATTCTCCGGGTTCATATTGGAGAGAATTCTAGACCTTTTAACTGATTTTTCATGTAGCCAACGATGGTTGACTATTTTGGGAATGCCACCATCAAAGGGCTGTATAGCACAGATGGTAAAAGTGCTGGTGTAGTAAGCTAGAGGGCTCGGGTTCGACTCATGGTCCGGTCAAATTTTTGTCTGCCATTTCTCAAAAGATTTTTTTTTTTTTTTAAGATTGAAAAAGAAGAAGAAGTAGAAGACAAACTCCAAATGTATAGGGACTGATGACTGATGAGGCTAATGTTTCAATCCTTGCAGGACCTTTTTTTCTTCAAAGACAGAATTTCCCTCTGCATCTGAGAAAGATCTTGTTGGGAGTGAAACGTCTAGCCCGGCACGCTTGTTAAAAATGGCCAACAGTTTGCAACATACATGTATCTTGCCTTTGTTTGTTAGTTTTTTTAGTTTTTTTAAGCAATATCTCATTTTCACACTTGTGCCATTCATGAACAGTGTTATAGCTTGACCCTTCCTGTGGATTTTATCATCATTCAAATCGGTTGAAGAAAAAACCTACATGTATGTCACAAAACACTTTCATTCTCGGACGTACCTTGTAGCCTGCAGAGCCATAAGTGGTGCATTGGAATTGCCAGTGAGCTGATGAATTTTAAGTCTGGAATTTTCTGGAGTTACAGTATATACCCATGGAGTTGCCCCCAAAAATGTTAAACTGACTAAAAATGACCGAAATGAAAATTTCAACAACAAAAAAAGGGGCCTTCCGCCTTCTGAGAAAGGTCTTGCTATGATGGAAACATAAGTCCTTCTTAATTGTTGATATCTGGCATGAAATTCCTGGAACGAAACAAATCCAGATGAAACAACAGGAGATATACAGGAAATTCATGCCAACTTTTTTGAGTTCTGTCTAAAGCCGCGTTTCCACTGGACTTATTTTGGTCAAAGTAACCGGGACTATGGTTACTTTTCCCATTTTAAGTCCAGTGGAAACGGCCCAGTTAAATCTTCTCTCGGTTACTTTAACCGAGCCGAATGGTTACTTTTACCGGCCAACCTCTGCCCAGTAAAAGTGACCAGGTAAGCTTAACTGAGCCGATTAGTCCAGTCGAAACACACCACTTGGTAAAACGCAACTCGGCGTACATGCACTGTGCACAAATAATTTTGGCCAGCTCGGTTACTTTAACCATTGTCTCGGTTAAATTGACCGACTCAAAAGTCCAAGTGGGAACGACGGTCAAATTTGACTATGGAAACGCGGCTAATGTCCGATTACTAAAAGGTTTCCCTATAAAGATCTCATTAGCAGCTATTACATTGTACACTGCATGTCTGAGTTGTCAAGCTTGCTTGTCATGGGGTTTTCGTGTGGAAAAGCAACCTCTTGTCCACCATCATTAAGCTAACCTCCTATATAAACTCATATATTTTTTTCCCCGAAAGCTCGATGCAATGATCAGCTCAGCTTTCTGACTAAAACCATAAAAGAGAAAGCAGGACATGAGGGGAGGAGGGGGATAGCATGCTGGCTGGTGGCCTTAAAATAACCTGTTCTTCCCTCCCTATGCACTGCCAGCCTCATGCCTGGGAGGCCCCATATAATAATCAGTATTCCCAGACCAAAGCGGTAATCGTTAGGCATAACAAGACTTGGTAACGAGACCCAGTTATGTCACTTAACTGCAGTTATTTCATCAAGCCGGGCAAGGGGGAAATCTATACCATTATTGATCTGGGGTGCAACCCTGCCACAGCTCCACCATGGGAGGAGGAGGACGACGAGGAGGAGGAGGAGGAAGAGGGGGGGGGGGAGAGCGGAGGTGCCTAATTGTCCGGCATTGGAAATTTGCTGCCATAACGGTGCTACTGCTGCTGCTACTGTCATGCTCTGATGCCGGCTAGCTCCCTCTATCCCCCCTCTTCCCCCATCCATCCCACCCCCCCACTCCATAATTTCCTAGTCATTAGCATCGAACTGTAAGCAGACACTTGCTCGCTCAAAGAAAATTGAGAAACAACAGATATGCAGTGCGGAGAGATAAAGAGATAGGGTGAGTAAAGCAAAGGAAAAGAAAGAGGTGATGTCGACGCACACAAATAAGCAACATGCACTGTAAGGGATGGTGTACAGCCTGTTCACACGCTAAGATTTAAAGGTTTGCATGGTGGAAGTATCAAGTGGAAGGTTTGCAGTGAGAAAATGAAACAAAGAGAAGCAAAATAACAAACAAACAATGGCAACAAATAGGGCGTCCATGTATCCAAAGCTGATCTAGAAATATCAAAAAGGCATCCAGATGCTGTACATATTATTTTGTAGATCTATAAAGCCCCTCCCCCAGACCAAGAGAGAAACCTAAAACATGACAAAAATAAAATTAAAAAAATGAATGATTGAATCAATGAAATATTAACATGGAAAAGAGAATGGACTAAATATAAACAGCTGTTTAAGCCTTGCACCTGTGTATTTACACTAGCACAAACCCACACCGACACAAACCCGTTTA
Organism: Luidia sarsii; assembly: GCA_949987565.1. NCBI lineage: Eukaryota > Metazoa > Echinodermata > Asteroidea > Paxillosida > Luidiidae > Luidia > Luidia sarsii. The sequence goes on from CATLJK010000044.1 coordinate 68,761, forward strand.
GGAATTGAGAATTAAAGACAGGGAGAAACAAACAAACAAAAACAGAAAAATGAACTAAAATGAATTTATTGCACATCAACAATGACTGGTCTACTCCTGCTCTCACGCAATGGCTGTGAATTTGGGCGTAGACTCTCAAATTCATATCATCATATTTTTTTTTTCTCTCCCCATATCCCCCCCCCCATTGGAGGTTAACTCGGCCCCAGACCAGAAACACTAATTATCATAAGATTATATCGTAATGTAGGGGGACTTCCTACCCATGCTTTGCCTGTCCTATCTGCGGGGAGGGGGTGAGAGGGGTAGAGGGAGTCAACAAAAGCATACTACAGACCCACCATATGCAAGAGACGTTCCAATTTTCAGGCTTCCCCGGTGGCATTGTCAGCACTGACCATTATTGTCTGCACGTTTTTTTTTTTTTTGTTTTTTTTTGGCAAGGGGGGGTTGAGGATGCCGGCTCGGCTGAGCCAGAGTGTTCAATTAAGCGGGGGACAAGTGTTGCAAATGATGATTAATTTAGCAATTAAGGATCGTGTTCGTGCAAGCGGCTGTCTGATTAGGGACTCGCTGGGACTTGGAGCGAGGTAGAGGGAGATGAGAGAGAAGGGGGGGGGGTTGAAATAGAACAGCGTGGGGTGAGGTTAGGGGGGGGATATTGGGGAGAGGGGGGTGGGGACTGGGGGATGGTGACTCTCCCTCTCTCTCTCTCTCTTTCCTTTTGTGCCCATGCTGCTTGTTCTGCTGTCTCTTGATGCGTAATTGGATCGTCGGATCAAAGATGGGATAATTGTTCACAATCTGCGGAGTGAGCAAATGAGTCGGACAGGGCGCATGTCAGTCAATTTCATTGAGAGGGTGGGGGCCAATTTCACAGAGCCGCACAAGCATAGAAACACTCGGACTTATCAAAATCAAGTTGTGTGCTGATTGCTGAAGCCTGTATTTTATGCTTAAAGGCCTAATACAACATGGGTAAATGTCAACAGATCGCCACAGTTTGTGTGTGAAACCATTCAACATTCCAAAAAAGCAATCCTGCGAAGGTTTTAGCTCAAATGGTGATCTGAGAAAGTAGGAAAAAGGTAAAAAAACGTCACGGTTTTTGCACCATTCTGTAGTATAAGAAACAGTTTATGACTTGCGAGTAATATTTGTCGATGTTTGAGTGAAGATTTCTAGGGAAGTACAGCATCCGAGATATGATTTCAAGATGAGGATTCTATCATGACCTCTACAAACTGTGTAAATTAGAAGGAAATCTGTGGACATCGATGTTTTACGATCTTCAGCAATGTTGTATTGCACCTTTAACGTCTGATTATTATTACAATACCGGTAAGCATCGGCAAGACCAACATGTACATGTGGATTGCATCACAGAGGCTGTGGAGGAGGCGTTTCCGTGAACATGGCAGATGCACGCGCAGGAAGAACCAGACCAGTGTGTCAGTGGTGTTTTCCCGAGAAAGGGGTCGAGAATAGAATGCAGGGCGTTGCAAAAAAAATATGGTGGGGAATCTTGCCTTAACCGAGGACGAATTTCCATGCTTAGCGGGTTTTTCTTGGTCAGTTTTTGCGTTTTTCCTATGGCCTGAAAATGATAAAAACAAGTTTTTTAGTGGGGTGGGGGGGGGGGGGGGTTGTGTGATAAGTCTTATCTCTGAGTTGCCATCTTGTCTCCGTCTATACATCCATCCATCACCAGCCTCGTTTCCACTCAACCCAATCTGAATGGCCCCCTCTTTGATTATTCACGAGGATAATGTGCGTGAATAATTGATCACGAGACCTGGAGGAGAAAAGGTTGGGGGAAAAAAAGGAAAAAGAAAAAGAAAAAGAGATTTAGATTTACTTTTACCGGCAGCAGTGTTCTGGTAGCCTGGACTTGCAAGTGGAGCTTTGTGATTGAGCGGTGTAAATTTATTTTTTATTTTTATCTTGATACATAAAACCACTGTCACACCGTGATCAAATATACATTGCCGCATGCACCAACTGGACGTACACGTACATGTATGTGTACATGTATGTATGTACATGAGATTCAATGATGGAGTACATGTACATGTACATGTAGTTGGTGCAAGCTTATGCACTCACCCCAACTGGCCAGTCTCAAAGTGCTAACCATAAGTTGTTATTCAGCAGTTAGACTAACACGGCATGTACCTGGTACATGTACATGTACACATGTACACCTCCACGCATCTTCATACTGCATGTACATTGCAACACACGTAGTACATGTACGTGTGCACACTGTACATGTACATGTTCATGTTCATTGTACATTAAATTACATAATTTTCATGTTCAATTGTACATTAGATATACATGTACAGGTTCTGGCACAATGTACACTGTACCTGTAGGTGTTTAATCCACAACACCACAGTGTTGGACAATGTACAAATGTACTGTACATCATGTACAGTTGTATTGATACTCTTTCTTAGACTAAAACTTGACTACCTACTGTACTTGCTACATGTACATGTAGAGTCATGTACGTACATGCCACATGGAGAAGTGTGCTTGGCTGTGCATGTAAACAATCCCCTGCATTTCTAACCACATTATGTGTTTGATTGCCCCATTCTTTGTTACGGCCACGTGCTCATACTCATGGCCAAGTGCACCCTTGCGCTAAGACTCGTGCAAATGGCCTTGATGACAACACCGCTTCAGCATCTTGTGCATGTGCACATTATGTGCATAACTGCATATGCATCTGTACTTTGCCCATTTGTACCACAGCACCATGTACATGTACATATGGACACTCAGACACAGTGCTTGGATGAACATGTACATGCACATGTTCATGTACATGTACAGTGTACCGGTATGTGTACATTCTTTGACATACTGTACAGTGTACCTGTACCTGTACATGTACATGGACATGTACATGTACATGTACATGTACATGCAGTGTACATGTCAATATATGTATATGTTCATTGCCGTACAGTGTACAATCATGTACATCTACAGTACATTGACATACATGTACAGTGTACAATGTACCTGTACATGTACATGTACATGTACATGTACATGTACATGTACATGTACATTGCCATACAGTGTACATGTACATGTACTGGTACATGTACATGTACATTGACATACAGCGTACATGTACACTAACACTAACATAGAGTGTACAGTATGTAAAATAATGTACCGGTACATTGACATACAGATACAGTGTACAATGTACATTGCCGTACAGTGTACAGTACATTGACATACAGTGTACATGTAGAGTACCGTACATGTACTGTACATGTACATGTACACTAACATACAGTGTACATGTACACTGGCATACAGTGTACATACATGTACACTGACATACAGTGTCATGTACGTGTACACTGACATACAGTGTACATGTACAGTGTACATGTACACTGTACAATGTACATGTGTACAATGTACATGTGTACAATGTACATGTATGTACATGTACATGTGTACTGTACACTGACATACAGTGTACACGTATACATGTGTGTTACTGCACAGGTACAGAACGCCATCTGCATAGTGCATACCAAAAGCAAATACACAGTGTTTAGACAAGGACAGCTGATGTGACCTACTACGGAGAACAGTTACAGTGTACCATGATCGAGGAGGAAAGGGTAGAAGGGATGGCTTGCATACATTGTATCTTCCTCAAAATTGCTTTCATTATCTAGACCACGTTGCCACGCCGATACGTTTGTGTCTCTGTGGACTAACAGATGACGTGGGAGTCAGGTCTCAATTTTTTTCTTCGTAAAACAAACAAAACATTGTGGTTTTCTTGTTTTTGCTTTGTGTGGTGGCTGAGCTGAATGATACAAATGAGGGGAAAATACCACGCGGCAAGGAGGCCCCGGGGAAAGATCACTGCTTTTCGATTTTCCATCTATTGTGTAATTTCATAGCGTGACCAATGGGCACCTAATGGCTGGAGCAGTGGTGCCTGAAAGGTGGAGTGGTCAAGAAAAGAGTGGGAAATGTGGCAAACAAAAACCCTCAGATCAATGGCACGAACCCACCTCCACCTGCCCACCCCCCCCCTCCCCGCCACAAACAAAAGAGATCGGCCACGACGAGTGACACCCATAAGGCTCCGTATCCATGGCGACTCATCACAAGTTGCCTCCCTCCCCTTTCCCCCTTTCATGTTGGTTGTGTTTATGGCATTGCCGTGGCAACCGCATTACACATACATGTACGAGGCATGAAGGTCTATAATACGGCTGTGTAGGTGCCATGAAGCATACATCTTTCCTCCTCTCTCCCCATCCCCTGCCTACACAGTAGAAACACACACAGAGCCACCACCCTGACCCCCCCCCCCTGCCCCTTCCTGTCACTCAAAATGTCACATGGCAGGCGGGACCCTAACTGGGGCATTGTTGATAGGGAACGTGTGGTCGATTTCCTGAAGCTCGCCATTACGACCAATCACAAGACAGTGTATAGCTGCGCAGACACCCTATGCTGTGATACGCAGTTTTTACGCACCACAACTTGAGTTACAATTGCATCTTGAGGTTTTGCGTAAACCACCCCCGGCCCTTTTGTTCCCGTCGTATTTCTCCGTATCGACCGCACTATATCCGAGCACATTGGGGTATTGCACTGCTAATTGGCCACACTTTGTTTTCAGAGGTGTCTTTTTTTCCTTCTTCAATCAATTGTCTGCAGTTTCTTTCTGTTCGCTCCACCCACTGCCTCGGCCATGAATCTCTCTCTCTAACAGAGCAAAGTTTTTGAACCTGTGGGTCAATTTCATCTAAGTCATTGTAACTCACTCGCGATCAAACGCAAGACGATGAGCAATGCTCAGAAACCAGACTACCAGAACTTACAAAAGGGTTATTCATGGTGAGCCGAGTTATGATGTAATGTACAGTTGTATCGTAAGACTTTGTGGAACTGGAAGCCACCTTTGAACTTTTAAAACACCATTAGCTGTTCTTTTTTTTTAACAGATGCATGATTTTCATGGATGTCCAGTGGACATTAAAAATGGGAAAATTCTTGATTTTACTGACTGGAGAGGGAGAAAATTAACAGTTGTGGGGGGGGGGGACTTAAGTCATACACCACATTGGGAGTAAAACATGTATACATATACATGTACATGTAGGTGTTGTACTTTCTGAAATGCTTCATTTCATCGGGAAATGCATCCGAGGTGTACATGTACATGTACATGCACAACTCATGTTGCATGTATTAAATGAGACGAAAAAAGGGTTGGTTGACGAACAAAGACGTCTACGGTCTAGGCACACCCCTGTTTTATCTTTTTTCTTCCCCCTCCCCTCTCTCTCTCCCCCCACCCAATTCTCTGTTTACGCAGAAGGAACATTGAATTTTATGGCTTTTCTACTAACAGTCCACCATTGGCGTATGTCATTTGGTCGCCTAGACTTGCTGGTACCAGAAAACTCCACCAGGCAGACCTCTCGTAACCGCTGTTCTCGGTGATCCCCGTGAGCTCAAATTGAAAAGTAGATTGACCACTTCAAAAAAACAAACAAAGCTGCTCTGATTATCTCTTTTCTCTTTCTGATAATGAACTTGGTTTATTGTGATCATGGTCTGACCGTCTGGTTTGTTTCTCGCTGTCTTTGTTGTTGTTGTTGTCTGGGCACGGGAGCATTTTTGCTGGTACCGGTACCCGGAATGACCCTTGTGCCACACTGCCATACCTATTGCTGTCGATTGGTCACCGGTGCGTACCGGAACGGCGCGACGCACGCCCTCATTGCCTAGTGCAACACTTGTGCGTATGCAAGCACCTGCTGTCGATTTTGTTTATTATACCAGTGGAATAGGACTTGATATTATAAGCTGGTGGATTGGGGAGGGGGAATCCATAGAAAGGGACCGGTGATGCTGAAATAAATAGGGCCTTTAATGGTTTTTGCTAGATGTACATGTACATGTGTTGATTTACATGGATTTTGAGTGGGTTATTTTAATTTTTTTATCAATCTTTGAAAATGGAAATGAAGGCATAATCATGAATACGGATTGGGGAGGATTAGAGGGATTCGGTCAAGAAAATAGGGAGTCGTTAATGCATACTGAACGATTTCATGATGGCAGGATTTGCCCAGAATGAAGCAATTCTCGTCGCGGCATTAGGCTGGAAGCGTAGGGATGAGGGCGCCATTAGCTGCGCTTTTGGGTCCCCCCCCCCCGAACAATAATTTAATGTCCATTTAAGTCCTTTTTTTAATGCACACTCCCGGCTGAGAGCCCTCGTTTCATTCTTGGGATTTGGGGGTGCTTTGTTGTGATCTTTCTGAAATTAGTGACGATCATTTTAAGGCCCTCGGGTTAGTGAGCATCTGGGGGAAGAGGGCACCGTTCCATCCAGCTTTGGAGTTTCTGAACAGCCAGCAAAGTCCTATTCATGCCCACGCATGTCGTACATGGGAGTCAAACGACACGAATGCGTGACAACCTAAACAAAAAGGACCCGGCCAATATGTCAAGTGGTCAAGACGTCTGCTTTAGAAAGCAGAAGTCGCGGGTTCGAATCATTTTTTAAATTTTTTTATCAGGCATCGGACAAAGCACTGAGCACACAGTACGTCGAGCCGGGATAACCCTCAATGAATTAACCCTCATTGAATTGAACTCGTCTAGTCACTGACGAATCTTACTGAGCCAGCGGTCAACTTCATCAAAAGTCAACGTACGGTAGTTTATGACCAAATTGCAAGGTTATGAGCGATGCACAGAAACCATTGCAAACGGCCTATCACAGCGTGCGATGGGTTATCAGTCAGAGAAATCGTCACTCAAACATCGACAAATAGTTTATTACTCGCGAGTCATAAACTATTTGTCGATGTTTGAGTGACGATTTCTCGAGAAGCACAGCATCCCAGACGGTAAGATTTCAACATGAGAATTCTGTCATGACCATCTACAAACTGTAAATTAGAAGGAAATTCCCAATGTTGTATTGGGCCTTTAAAGGAAAAGATGCACTTGGAGTAGAAATCAGGTGACAATCCAAATTCCATTCATAATTATAACTATTGTGTCCACACACCTCCCCCCCCCCAAAAAAAAAACGGGGGGTGAGTTTTGTCTTGCTTGTCTGGTTTTGAAGGTTGTGTGTGTGTGTGTGTGTATTGGTGGTGGTGCTGCAATGGCATCACTCTGGCGTCTGCGTTGCGTGTGCACAGGGCTGTTTTCTCTGCCTCCCATTGTAATGGTCTGTCCGGTTGCCATGGAGATTGAGATAGGGCCGTTGTTTACCAGGATGCGGGATAGAGCCGGCAGACAATAGGGAGGGTATCTCTTTCTGTTCCCTCCAAATGCCATCCTTTTTTTTTTTATTACAGGGAGACAGAGAAGCAAAGAGAGAATAGATACAGGGAGGGATGTCCCTCACTTGTTTGGACTTGGCTTTTTTTTCTTTCTTAGTGTGCTGCCAAGAAGCTGCTACTCTGGGGTGGGTGGGGAAGGAGAGGGGAAGGGAGAGGGGGGGGGAGATGTGTATGGAGACCCTGGAGTGTCTCGCCCTAAATTGGCAAGATCCTTTGCCCCCTTCCCCCCTTCCACCTCTGCTGAGGCCCAAATTGTTGCCAGAATCAAAGCGAATGATTCCGATTTGTTCCCCCCTTGGCATTTCTTCTTGATATCCCAGCCTTCCCCCAGATTTTGTCTGAGAGAAAGGCGGTAGGGGAAGGAGAGGGGAGGCCGAGTCGAGGTGGTGGAGGGAGAAATTATGGAAGCCTGTCTTGCCATTTTTTTTTTTTTATGTTTTTTTTTTTTATGCCCTCTTCGTCATGCATTTAGCTGTCACCCGGTGTGACAGCGCCCTCGGGGGGTCACCGAGCCAGAATTTCATCACCTTGCCTTCCTGTACCGGCTTTCCCTTGGGGAATGGGTTGGTGGCAGTAGTATAGTGGGGAGAGCGGAAGAAAGTGTAGAGAGAAAAAGAGAGAGAGAGAGATGGGGGAAGATAAAGCAGGCTGGGAAAGAGAAAGCTCCAGTTGCCTTCTCCTTTCTTCCTCCTCCCCCTCCTCCTCCTCCTCCTCCTCCTCCTCCTCCTCCTCCTCCTCCGCCTCCTCCTCTTCCTCGGCCCCCCGAGTGACTTAGGGCGCCCGTAATTTGTCCGCATTTGCCCGGATAATTGAGGCATGTGTTGAGCAAATGGGAAAGGAAATTGTCCGTGCTGGACGAGGGTGACTGCCGGGGTGTGTTGTGTCAGATACTAGGGAGAGAGAGAGAGAGAGGGGAAGGGAAGGGAGGGGGGAATGGGGGGGGGGGAAGGATTTTTACGAGTTACACTGGCAGCCAGCCTCAAATTGGATCAGGATCTTGTGTCAGAGAGTCAGCGTGGGACCTGAAATTGAAGCAGTGCATTGAGTTTGCGGAGGGAGGGAGGGAGGGGAGGGGGGGGGAGGGAGGAGACAGTCTCGCAGAGACTTTTTACCGGAGCCCTGGAGTCGGGGCACTGCGCACATTCCAGACTATAAGATAACAGCCCCGGCTGATAATTGATATAGCTGTAGATTGTTGTTGATACACAGATTGTTACATGGCCAGGGAATATTGATCTGCAGTCTGCAAACACGGGTCGCGCGAGATGTGCCAAGTGTCGGCAAAGAATGTGGGAGGAGGAGGGGGGGGGAGGAGGAGAGGGAATCTCATCGCCTCCTGCCATCAGTGTGAAACAAAAGCACGTGTTTGGTCTAGATAAAGTGATTATTGATCAACTCATGGTGCTCCCAAGCCTCCCCATAAGCTATTTATGGTACAGGTTTATGTATTCCGAGTGCGGCATGTTTGTAACCTGTCAACTGGGCATCCCCCTGCATGGCATGCGGGCCGGCCGGCTCACCAACAGTGTACAGTATTGACTGAGAAATGGGTCACACTCTGAGGAAACTAGACCACACGTACAATTGCATACACCGGGTACGTGAGCCCAAACTTGTCCTTGCTCACGTACACGGGCAATTACACATGTACCGGTCCCCATTATCGACAGGGATACATGCACATCAGCCTGATGACAAATGGACCATTTTTTTTTTTTTTTCCTCCTTTTTTTTTTTTTTTTTTTTTTAGCGTTAGAGCATATTCTTACACGTACACATGTTTATGCAGTCTTTTCACCCTCACACAGACTTGGGATACCAAGTGCAGAAATGTTAAGGGACACAGTTTCTGTCTCAAAGGTGAGTTTGAATCAAAAATAATTCAAAGAGCCTGGCATTGAACCCCGTCCTTGCAGATCATTTTCAACGAGAGAGAATGGCGATGACAGAAAAGTGACGCGCCCCCTCATCCTTCCATGCTCTCTTTCATCTCTGCCATTGCCACGGAACATGGTTTCATGTCCAGCTTCTCGATCAGAGCTATGATCAGAGCCTCTGGTATTCCCTCCATCTTTGTCTTGCCTTTATGTCCTACATGCATGTCTTACCTCTTAGGCCTTCCTTTATGTCTTGCTCTATGCAAATACATGGAATAATGTCCGTTTACATGTAGCTTGTACATGTATAAAGCAGAACTTTTCTTTGCTCCAGAACTGCAGGACATTATGTAATCTACATGTACTGTCATTTTATTCCCCTTTAAACTTAAAAAAAAAGGGAAAGAACAAAATATTAGAAAATACAAGACAAACAAAATCGATGAAAATGCTGACTGGGAATTTGTGAAGAAATAAAAAAAAAAAGTCTCCTGAAGACAAAAAGAGTATACTGTTCGAAACGTCGAGTTTCTCTGGTTCTTTTCAGAAACACACTAACTCACAAAAGAGAATTTACATGGTGTCACCGAAAACCGAAAAAAGGGCAAAGGAAACTTTGACTGAAACGGGATTTGAACCCGAGACCTGGAAAAGAGACGGGTGTACAAAAGAATCCCATGGTGCTGTTGACCATTTAGGCCTACTTTGGAGAGGTATTCAGCAGGAGAAATGGTCTCACTCACCATACGTAGAGGGCCCATGATACCTTACTGACAGCCAGGCGTGACCTTCCTGCCATGCATGATGTGTACAACATGCCCTACTGGACAGACCTCAAGATTGCTTGATACGCAGGACATGTAGGCCAGGGGAATATTCTTGATTTTGTGTGGAGGTGCCTTTGTTCAAGAAAAGAAAAGAAAAAGGAAAAAAAAAAAAAATTACAAAAGAAAGTAAAATTGAAGACGTCTTGTATCGTAATTGTGCTTTTGTAGCGTTAACGGAATAAAAAAAAATAACGTTTTTGTTGGGGGGGGGGGTCCAATACGACTCCAGGAATCATTTCTAAATTTGGTTGCATTATTCAGCAGTGTGTTTTAGTCATTTCTTTTTTTCAAACTCTTTCTCCCTCACTCTTTCTCTCTTCCTTGCCTTTGTATCTCCCCCCCCCCCCCCCCGCCTCTCTCTCTCTCTCTCTCCCTCCCTCCCTTCTTTCCCCCATCAACTCAGTTAGGCGTAAATATTAAATTTCATGATCGGTAATAGGGTGGGCAAATCGAATGAGGTCTGTGGAAATTGGAAGAAATAGCGGCCGGGTGCGTGCGGCCCGATGGGACACTGCAAGCGGCCGAGTGTAGAGCAATCGAGCGAAACCTTGTTTCCCTCCTTTAAGAGAGAAGAGAAACGAGAGAGAGAGAGAGAGGGGGGAAAAAATCATCACTTGGCATAAACATTTTTGTTCTCTCAAGATTGCAACTTGTGTTGTATCACCAGTGCACCTGATTGATTTGACTCCCAAGTGCAGTGTGTACACGTATGAAAATTACACATTATTGTGCACATCGATATTTTTGTGTAAACACACCACCCTCCCCCCCCTTATCTTTTTGGCTGGCCAGTCCATAACCTTGCAGTATGTATCCCTTTGTATGGGAAATCAAAACTTAATCACCGACGGTTGAATTTAATTTGGGCTCGGCGTGATTTTTTTTTCCCGCCGGCCAAAACTTAATTTTTTTCTCTCCCCCCTTCTGTCTCTCCCCCCCCCCCCCCACCATCCCTGCCGGCCTTGCTTTCCCTTTGCAACTGTTAAACAAAGATTTTGATCACTGCTGTTTGGATGTTTCGTTTGTCACGTAATAAAGTCCTTTTGAAGCAGGGGAGGAGGGTTGTTTGGGGCAGTGGGGGTACGGTACTTGCGTGGTTTCACACATCACCTCGCCCCCTTCCCCCCCCCCAACCATCTTCCTCCTTTTTTCCCCCGTGGCAATCGATAATGTACACCGGCATGAAATGGGTGCAAACAGTGCTCGACTTTTAGTATCACCGAGCAAATTTGCGCCGTGGGACTGCCTTTTTGGGAGACTGTGTGGAGTGGACCCACAGTGCACACGCTGTGCCTAATGTCGCGGTCATGCTAGGTTGGGTAGGCATGCAGGCGGGTTCCAGATGCACATGTACAAGTATGTGCATGGGACACATGCCTATGCAATTGTGCATGCATTGCAGTACAGCCATGCTGTCAGTCTGCCTTCAAACCTCAGGTTTTTCTTTCATGTTCAAACCTTCAAACATTCAAGCCACAGAGCTGCTTGGAGACAAGAACGTTGCCTTGTTTAAAACAAAATTGTCCCCTGAACTACGTGGAAAGTTTGTGGTGACACAGTGCCAGTCAACGCTTTGACACGAAGGAGCACAGCTCTGAAAAGAGCTGGTAACTCTACGTTTCGGGCAGCGTGCAACCTGCCTATCGTCCGGACAATGCCAGGAGACTCCCCCTTAAATTTCAATTACCAATCATATTATTATGCCATCGCGTTTTACCACATATTTTTATTTGATTATTCGGATTTGATTAAAGTACATGTGATTGATGTTTACATTCGTCTGACAAAGTTGACAGGGAGAGATATGCAATAATTTGTTTTGTTTAATGATTGTGAGTGGTGCCCCCCCCCCCATGCCAGTAAAGATGGCTGACTGTTTAAATTTGGGGAGACCGCCACCCTAGCTGATTAGAGCACCAGCACCTCTAACCAGGGGTCTCGGGCTCAAGTCCCGCGTGAATTTTTCCTTTTTCCTAATTTCACAATATCGTTGAATAGTTTTTCCTTCCCCTTGTTTGGAGTAAAGTTTGCATCACTGACAGTGCATGTACCGTAGAATGGGTGTGAGGGGGAGGGGGTGGAGAGAGGAAAATGTAGCCGTTCAAAAAGGCATGGTTGACCGACCACCCGAAGCCCTTTTTGTCAAGATCCTTGGGGAAAATTATGGACTGGTTGCTTGAAAACGTTGATTTCCTGGTCAATAGAGGGGACAGTGATTTTTTTAAAAGGCTAGCTGGCTGGCTGGCTGTTCCAATGGTTGGAAATTCCATGGTCATGAGAGAAACAAAAAAACAACCAGCACGGTTGACTCACTTGACTGCCTGTTGAAAACGGGGTTGCTCAAACCGCGGCCAATTCTGAGCTGTGTATAACATGTACATGTACGTATGCATCGCTGGGTATGTCTATACCTGGGGCTCATTTATGGGCCCGGTCTGCTGTCTGCCAATATTAGCCGAGGCGTGGAAATGCGGGCATCCGGCGGAACTCCCGCAGAAAAATGGCATCTGGGTCCGGTGCCCAAGGTGTCAAACTGGGTATTTGCTCAGGATATTGCCGTATCTGGCAAGTTGGCCTGGTTTATTTAATAGTGATTTTTGTTTCTCCACTGTAAGATCTCCCTGTTTTTATCAAAGGTGTCAGGTCAGTTGTGTTTCTCCTGGCTTCACCGGAGCGTATTCTTTTTTTGGGGGGGGGGGGCTCGTTGTCCACTGTTTCCGTGCTCATGTCTGCTTGATAGATCGCTTGCTGTCGGCCATGTAATGTATGCCGGAAATTTGTGTCCGTTTGCGTCTATGGCGTGCATGTTGCATGTTCGCACGAATATACATGTATAATATGTATGCCGATCCTTGTCAAACTCCGGACAGGAGTAGTCAGTCCGACGTTCTTTGCAGCGGGCACAGCACCCTGAACACACCGAGTCTGGTGAGTCCGGGAACAAGACTGTACTCCCCCCTTTAAAAACAAATCCCGGGGGAAACGGGATTGGCGACGCGTCGGAAAGCCGGGATGACTCAGTACAATAGCAATCACGTGAAATATCGCCCGCTCTGTTTGAAAACAGAGAGCCACTTGCAGGAATGTGAGTCACTGAGAGACCGAAGGAGGGGGGGGGGAGTGGGGAGTGGGGGGGGGGGGGTGGGGACTCATCCCGAAGGAGTGTTTGATTAGAAAAGAAGAAGGAAAACAAAAGTGTCCACTGGTTATCCTTTAAAGCGGTCTGGCACGTTTGGTAGAAATGCAGCTCTGCATCTTAGCATCGTGGGCCACATGTCTTTTCACTCTTCTGGAGTTTGAAGAAGAAGACAAAATGAATGTAAAATGAGAGGGGATGAGAGAAGGTGTGGGAGAGAAGGAGAGAGAGAAGGGGAGAGAGAGGAGATCGAGAGAAGGAGAGAGAGGAGGGAGAGGAGATAGTGAGGTGGATAGAGAGGAGAGAGAGAAGGGGAGAGAGAACAAGAAAGAGAAGGGGAGAGAGAGAGGGAGAGAGAGAGGAGATAGAGTGAAGGATAGAGAGGATAGAGAGAAGAGAGAAGGAGAGAGAAAAGGGGAGAGAAGAAGCGAGAAGGGGAGAGAGAGGAGATAGAGAGACGGATAGAGAAGGAGTGAGAGAAGGAGAGAGAGAAGGAGAGAAGAGGGACTTAGAGAGAGGAGAGATAGAGAGAAGGAGAGAGAGAGACAAAGAGAGACAGAGAGAGGAAAGAGAGAGAGACAGAGAGAGCCACCGTGATTTCCATCCATCTACTTGCTATTCAGGGCAGCATCTTCCCATGGAGTCTCGGTCGGACACTCAGAAGGCACCAGCCGTAGCCAGGGAGGAGGAGGATGGAGAGTCTCCCCACCCTCCTCCCGTACCCGCGCCCTCTCTCTCTCTCTCTCTCTCTCTCTCTTTCTCTCTCCCGCTTACAATAACACTTGGCACCCAAGCCATGACATTGCAGGCTTTTCCTCTTCTTCTTCCCACCCCCTCCTCCTCCTCCTCTCCTTCTTCTTCTGCCCGGTTGTTTTGCCAAGGATGGCCATGAGAGGGTCTCCGGCGAGACTCTGGAGAGATAGCGGGCAACCCCCTCCCCCCCTCCTCCTCCTCCTCCTCCCAACCATCCCCCACCTCCAGCCCCAGCACCCGCCTCATCTCAAGTGGCCGCAGTCCCTGCCTCCGCTGTGGTGTGGGTGACCTTATAAAAATATTTGCCTTCTTCTCCCATGTGCCACTGCCTCCGTAGTCTGTCACCCCTCTCCCCCTCCCCTGTGGTCCGTCCCAGCCCCTGTATCCCTTCCCTCCTCTTCCTTTCCCTCTCTCCTCCCTTTTTCCCCCTACTCATCCTCACGACCCTCTTGTGTTATTCCTCCGTTTGATCTTCTTCTTCTTTTTTTGGTCCTCCCTGTCCTATGAGGATTGTTTTCTTTGATGCCCTTCAATGTTTGTTTGTACTTGGGCAGTTGAGCTAAACACATAAACTCTGGTTGGATGTAGGCCATGGGAACGAATGTATGCTTGTGCGCCGAATGTTATCGTTTTTTGGGAATGTTGTTTTTGTTGTTGTGCGCTTGATTTAAATACCACCGTGGAAATAAATAAACCCCAGCTAATGGTGGCCGCCGAGTTTGTGGAAAATGAGCTATGTACTACAGTGTTGTAGATGCGTGAAAGAGTTGCGGCAGTCGTGATGAGGAGAGACAAGTGTCAAGATTTGGACAGCGAATTGTGGCCAACGGTGTCGGCCGTCGGGAGAAGAAATGGTGGGACTTTGGGCTCTCGGTCGTTCGGAGATCTGCCGGAGATCAAGTTGGCAATGCCAGAGCTGTATTCCTGGAGCAGCAGGAGTGATTTTACATGTATAGTCTCAGTCTGTGTGTGTATGGCCGTGGCTTAAAGAAAGGACGAGAGAGAAAGAGCCCCAAATTGATGGCCTGGGGTTGCAATCTTAGCAGGACCTCCTGTCAATTTTGGGTCGGTTCATCAGCTGGCAGTTTGCACAATTTGTTTTTTTTTATTAATCTTAATATTTAGTGGGCCTGACGTTTCGATCCTAGCAGGACCTTTCTCAAAGGCAGAGTGACAAGAACAAAACAGATACATGTACCAATTGTTTGTTTGTTTCACTTTTTTGTAATCTGTTGCGAAGACCTTTCATGTGGGGGAGGGGGGGGGAGCCATGAAGGCTGAGTCAGCTGCTCCTGCGGTTGTGGGGAAAAAGAAAGAAAGAATAGAAAGAATTAAACACTGAGCTAACCACACAATGGCTTGGGAGGGAGCCCTAACTGACCTTTGTGTGGCCTTTACGCTTCAGAAATAATCAACGAATTGTGCCAGACCCTCTCTGCGTGCGTGGACTTCATCAGTGACATTCAATTCACAGTTATTTCCGTGTTGCAAATATCAGGCATTGATGCGGTATCCGTATACATGCTTGTAATTAGATAAGCAAGATGGATGCTTACACACATTAAGTACTCAGGAGAATCTGTGGGCATTGGGGTTTCATGTACAGTACGATCATTTGTGCCAGTGCAAATAATAGTGACAGGAACCTGGATCTGGATATGTACCATCAAAGCCGGTCAGTATCAGCATGCACAAAGTGAAAATCGCTATTTTTTTTTCTCAGACCGTTTTTAGTTTGGAGGGGCTTAAAGTAGTAATGAGCTTCTGTACGCTGAACGTTCACAGAGCGTTTTGATGTAGTTTACACGCAAGCAAGTTTGGACTCCCTGAGAAAAAGGTTGTCTCCTTTTCTTGTATATGTATGTTCATTCATTCATTCATTCATTCATTCATTCATTCATTTATTTCCAGTTTCACATGACTAATAAAGTACAATAATTGTGAGATTGTGGAGGAATGTACGAATAAAAGGCCGAGCCCTGAGCACTCGGCGGCCAATTTCAGTCTGAGAATGAAGTATTGATCCGGTCCTTTCATCGTGATTACCCAAAAAATAATATTGTACTTCACTTGCTTGCCCGAGTTGCCTCCTCCACCTTCTCTTCCACCTTTCCCATTTTAAATTTTGTTTTGTTTTATAATTTGCCTTATTCTAATGAGTCAGGAGTTGTGGGGGTGGACGGGGAAAATTGATCGGCTAATTTAGGTAAAAGGACCCACCGGACTTTAGTTTGGTGTCAAGACAAGCCCCGCCAGAAAGTGCTGGGCCACTCACTGATGATAATTGATAAGCAAGCTGCAGGCTTTGCCGCGTGAGATTGGAACGTTTTCATGGAGTGAGTAGCAGAATAAGTGATAGGTTTGCGGCAACACCTTGCAGTTTCTCTTTTGTCAGTGTGGGTGTGGTTATGAAAAAAACCGGAAGAACTCGGATGTTTGGAACAGTGTACTCTGTTGTCTGTTCGTCTTCAGAAGACTCTGGCTTCGCCTTGTCTTTCGTCTTGTCCTTTCTAATAACCTCATCAATTTTCTTACCTGTCGGCGATTCGGCATGGAGCAGTGTGTGAAAGAAAAAAAACCGGGACAGTGTAACAAACTGGTGTTGACTAGCCTGCAGTGACACAATGTAAGGGTGCATACTACACAAAACATTGAGTGACTGGCTCTTTTCAGGGCCATATTTTCATCCCGACTTTAAAGTTGTCACCGCCAACATGCCACATTGCGCTTCCGCCATGAATTGAAGACCTTCAGAATCTTATTTGGCAACAACTATGTTGTATCTACAATCATGCACATGTCAGCAGGGCTTTTCAGTGGAAGGCCACAACTACTGTCCCATGTCACTGGCTATTTGGCCCCTCATAAAAAAAACCAACAACCCCAAAACACCAAGACAAGACGCTTCTTGTCAAGTCCTGAACACAGACCGCGAGGTGGTCTGGATTATTTCCCATGCCTTCTCGCTCCGGGCTATGCGGCGGTGACGCAAGTCGGGCAAATAACGTCGTAATCGGACTGAAAACTTGCGCGATGCCTTGATTTGTTTCCGCCGCACAACTGCCTGTCTTAATAACGACCACCTCCCCCCACCCCCCCCTCCCCCCCAAAAAAAAAGATAGAAAGAAAAACAAGATGATGAAGAAGAAGAGAGACAGACAAAGTGTTAACAATTTGCATGGCAAGCATTTGCAGAAGCAACTGTACTGGATACTGCATGCTGTGTGTTGCCAAACCTTGGAGAAGGAAGACCGGTCGACAAACACTCCTGAAATGAGAACTGCAGTAGAACAGGCATTGTTGAGGCACATCTGTAGGATTTAGGACACGTACATGTACATTTTGTCAAAAGTCTATCTCTGCAATGTTTTTTTTTTTTTTTTTTACCTTTGGTTCCGAGAAGCCAAGATCCCAGACCTGCTGTGGCCAGCCTCCTGACCTCCTCAGAGCAACGGAATATCGGACCAACGGAATATCGGACCAACGGTCCATTTCACCAAACCCATCGTATCTTATAAATGGTCAATCGTGAGACTACGAGCGATGCACAGAATACCATACGCCCTGACACAACTTACAATTGGTTAATTATCCATCGTAACCTGAGTTGTGATGCATCGTAAGGCTTTGTGAAATTCACCAAACTCATCGTAACTTACGATCAATCGCAAGACTATGAGCGACGTACAGAAACCATACAGCCTGTCACAACTCACGATGGGTTATCCATCGTAAGCTGAGTTATGATGCATCGTAAGGCTTTGTGAAATTCACCAAACTCATCGTAACTTACGATCAATCGCAAGACTATGAGCGATGCACAGAAACCATACGGCCTGTCACAACTCACGATGGGTTATCCATCGTAAGCTGAGTTATGATGCATCGTAATGCTTTGTGAAATTCACCAAACTCATCGTAACTTACGATCAATCGCAAGACTATGAGCGACGCACAGAAACCATACGGCCTGTCACAACTCACGTTGGGTTATCCATCGTAAGCTGAGTTATGATGCATCGTAAGGCTTTGTGAAATCGTCCCTGGAAGTGATTACCGGTAGTAACCGCTATCTGTATTTTTTCTTTGTCGTGCCTTCATATGCCACGGTGAAGATACTTGTTGGTCATTATCATTTGGCATTATAGATATACAGTACAGTGTGTACATGTATAATTGGCAGGCATTTGGGGGGTTACTTTGTGTAGAAATATTCCTTACTTTGGGTGAGAGGTTACGTGAAATTATTCAGTATTCATACACGTTATTGTTTTCATATTTTGACAGCCGTTTTTATCAGGTAAATGCATCTTTTTTCTCAGGTCAGTTGATTTCATTATGATTCTCCTCAGTCGTTGGGTCTCCCAAACTGATCAGCTCTTCATTGAGTTTTGCAAAGCTGAGTGTCCTTGGCATAGAATATGTTCACCTCTCCAAACCGCAAAAACGAAAAAGTGAAGAATTCCAAACCGGTGCAAAGTACTGTACACCGCACTGTTGCACAGCACTGTTACGCTGGGCTGATGTGTGATTACAAAGTCTGGTAGACCGTGTCTGGGTTGTGCTTGGCGCAAGAATTTGCCCCGTCCAAAAAAAATAAAAACCGCACTTGGCTCCTCTTGATTGGAAATCGGAGGTGGAGAGAGAGAGAGAGAGGGGGGGGGGGGCATGATTTGCAGCGTAGTGTGAAATTAGCGTTCCTACGATGACCATCCGTTGGGCCGTTATGACCCAGCCAGCTGCAGATTGGCACCCGAATGCGAGCAAGGGTGCACGGCGGACTCAAGTGAATTGATGCGCGAAACCTACAATACCCATCCCGTGCCGTCCTTCCAAGAGTGAAGATTGAACGAGAAAGAAGCAGAAAGCGCTGGAGAAATTCATTAGAATCCATCACCTCGTCCCTCTTCCTCTCATATTTGTTTTCAATTTTTTTTTCGTACTTCTTCCGTGGTTGGTCATTCCCTCATTCCCCCAACCTGTCAGGGGGGGGGGGGGGGGGGTGAAAAAAAAATCTGAAATGGGTGTCCGCCAGGCACACCGAGGAGGGTATTTCTTCAATATCTGAGGCTTTCAGTTCATCCGGCCTTAACAAAATAATGCCCTAGTTTGGGGGTGTCCACCTCCCCCCCCCACCACCCTCCCATCCTTACCCCTGCTGTGGGTGATTAATAAGCCCCACAAGAACGCATCCGCTCCGGTAGGACTGGATTGCGCCCCCGAGCCACCGGCTCTTTGTGCGGGAGCCATGTTTTAGTGGCGGAAGAGGCCCTCGCGGCACTCCCTGCTCACTGAGGCAAAGGGCCCGGCCTGATGGGATGATGTTCTCCCCCTCCCTTTCCTTCTCCTGATACCTCCTCTGTCCCTCTCTCTGTCTCCCTGAGCCCGTCTGTCTGTCTGTCTGTCTCTTAGTGGGTTTGTCTCTATGCTTCTTTTATTTCTATACCCTATAAACTCTCTGTGTCTCTGTGTCTCTGTCTCTCCATCTCTCTGTTTCTTTTTCTCTGTCTCTGTCTTTCTGTCCCTCTGTCTTTCTGTCTTTCTGTCCCTCTGTCCCTCTGTCCCTCTGTCCCTCTGTCCCTCTGTCCCTCTGTCCCTCTGTCCCTCTGTCCTTCTGTCTCTCTGTCCCTCTGTCTCTCTGTCCCTCTGTTTCTCTGTCCCTCTGTCTCTCTGTCCCTCTGTCCCTCTGTCCCTCTGTCCCTCTGTCCCTCTGTCCCTCTGTCCCTCTGTCCCTATGTCCCTCTGTCCTTCTGTCTCTCTGTCCCTCTGTCTCTCTGTCCCTCTGTTTCTCTGTCCCTCTGTCTCTCTGTCCCTCTGTCCCTCTGTCCCTCTGTCCCTCTGTCCCTCTGTCCCTCTGTCCCTCTGTCCCTCTGTTTCTCTGTTTCTCTGTCCCTCTGTCCCTCTGTCCCCCTGTCACTATCACTCTGTCCCTCTGTCTCTCGGCCTATCTGTCTCTCTGTCTGCCTCTGTCCCTCTATCTCTCTGTCTTTCTACCTCTCTATTTCTCTCTCTGTCCATCTCTCTGTTTCTCTGTCTCTCCGTCTGTCTGTCTGTCCCTCTATCTCTCCATCTCTCCATCTCTCTGTTTCTCTGTCTCTCCGTCTGTCTGTCTTTCCCTCTATCTCTCTGTCTCTCCGTCTCTCTGTCTATCTGTCACTCTCTTCATCTCTTTTCTGTTGTAGCAAGTGAGTCGAAAAGAGGGGTGGGGGGAGAGGAGAAAAATCAGGAAAAATAACTGGTGTCCCTCTAGGGGCCTTCTCTTTCTGCTTTGCTGCTGATGGGAGCTTTTTATTAACACCGGTCCTCCGCTGCTGCAGGGTGAAGTCTGTCCTGGGCTTTAACTTTAAAACAAGTGCCAGGCCATTGCACTAATGCCCCCCCCCCCCCCCCGCCTCCAGGTTAACTTCATTTTCTGCAGATTTTTTCCCCCTCTCTGTCTGTCTCTCTCTCTCTCTCTTGTATTTTAAAACTTTTCCCTTTTCTCTATCATTCCGGTCGTCACTTGTTTCGACTTTCCGGTCATGGCTGACAATGGCTGGTAAGTGTGTCCCGGGGTAGTTTAGGAAAGGGGCAGGGGGGGGGGGGGGAGGGTTGGGAGGGAGATGAAGACTGGATCGGAAGAAAGAGAGAGCTGAGGGAAATGGTGTTTTTCTTTCCACCGTGGTTTTCCCGTTCATGCCTGTTGGCAGTTCCCCTTCCCGCAGTGGGAGTCTGGCTCTCTCCCCTGCCCCCCCCCCCCCTCCCTCCCTTTCTTCGTCTTCCGGAAAAAAGATGTCTGAGCCCATGTACATGTAGAACATGTGTAGTTTTGTGTACACTACATTCCCTTTTATAAAACAGATTGCTGGCACCCTTCGAATCTTACATGTGTGTAATGTACCCGCAATTTTCCTGTAGACATGTAGCAGGGCTCTGATTGGGAATTACAAAAACCAAAACAAAAAACCAAAACACCAGCAACATAAGACGGATTGGCTTGGACCACAAGGACTGAGGACCGGTCCCCTTTGCTGAGCGCAATAGTCCCAGGGTGACAGGGTTGGGCTTCCACAAACCCCCCTCATGATGCACCGTAACTCAGCTTTATACAGGCAGCATTGACCCATCATAAGTTGCGATAGATTGCGTACATGTTGTAACCGAGCACGAAAAAGGAGACGGGACAAACACTCGGTGTACAAGATGTTATTTTTGTTAGGTCGCTCTCAAGTGTTGTTTAATTCATCCAAAAGGGAATTTCTACAACGTAAACCTGGGACGGTATATCAAAGAACCAGCAGGGAATGGACAGGGAAATGACAACGGGAAAAGGACAGGGGAATTAACAAGGGAATCAAATGGTATAGCAATGAAATTGGACGGAGGGGGGGGGGGGGGGGGGGCAAGGCTACCAGAATGATGCACGGTCTGCGTTAAAACAAAGGACAGCCAATATTAAATTTAACAACACCATAATATTTTCAACAATAGACACCCAAGTAACCCATTCATGTGCATCACTAAACCGTCTTGCCATTGTTCGTAAGTAAGGATGAGTTTGAAATTTGGTCGAAGTTCCTTTCCTTCTCCCCAAAAGAGACGGAGACATTTGGAGAATTGCTATAAACAGTGTACCCTCTTTATTTGGGATAGAAAAAGACATTGATGGAAGGCCAGTGGCCACCCAGGCCACCCAGGCTACCCAGGCCACCCAGGCTACCCAGGACACCCAGGCTACCCAGGCTACCTCCTTGAATCCACTGTCCTTGGCCCTACTGGCCCAGTTTTGAGTGACTGGCCGGTGTCTCTGGTTTGGCAGTGTTAACCCAACAGTAGCCTGGAGCCCAGCCCCTAGTCATTCATCATCCATCCCTTCAAGGTGTCAGTATCATGTGCTGGTAAAATTTAGATAGGACTGGGAGTAGTTCCTTTGGTCTGGTGTCAGCTGAACATGTGCTCTTTTAACTCAATTGGGGTCTATGTCTGTCAATAGAGCTACAAACCAAGGTGATACCGTGCATGGTAGCCATTGCTGTGTGTTGTTTAGGCTTCCTTCTATTAATATCAGTGGGGCCTCCACATCCTCATCTACCCCTTTCTCCCTCTGTTTATCCCTCCCTCTCTCTCATTCTACCTCTGTCTCTCTCTTCCCTTGCCTTCTCTCCCTTTCCCCTGCCCCCATTCTCTCTGTCTCTCTCTCTGTCTCTCTGCCTCTCACTGTCTCTCCGTCTCTCTCTGTCTCTGTCTCTCTCTGTCTCTCTCTGCCTCTCTCTGTCTCTCTGTCTCTCCATGTCTCTCTCTCTCTCTCCATCTCTATCTCTGACTATGTCTGTCTCTGTCTGTCTCTGTGTGTGTCTCTCCCCGTCTCTCTCTGTCTCTCTCTGTCTCTCCCCGTCTCTCTCTGACTCTGTCCGTCTCTCTGTGTCTCTCTGTGTGTCTCTCTGTGTCTCCCTCTGTCTCTCTCCCGCCTTCCCCTATCTTCCTCTCCTTGTCCGGCTGTCTCTCTCATAATTCCAAAAGCACAGCAGATGAAGTCATGAATGGACACAATGCATTGTGTTTATGCCCCGTTTGGTAAACACCAGTGCCCCTGTTGCACGTCCTCCGAGCCACTCTCGGCTTCGCCGATCAGCCGGTCCGGTTCCATCCAGCCTCCCCTCCCCACCCCTCCCCCTTTCCTCCCTTTGTCAACAGCGCTGCGCTAGAACAAACAACCCAAGGACTCGGCAACCCACTTTGTGCTCTCCTTTAATATGGCAGGGAGGGAAGGCAGAGAGGAAGGGAGGAGGGGGAGGTGTACTCCCCGACTGAGTGGGAACCAGTGTTGATGCATGGCGATCGCCACCTTCCTTTTCCTGGGGTTCGGTCCACGCTCCCCCCCCCTCCCCTCCCCGTCCTCCCAACTGGCTATGTCAACAGTAACCACAGCTCCTTAGGTAGAGGGGGAGAGGCCGGGAGAGCGTGTATCAGTGTCTGGCTATGCAGAGAGAAGGAAGAAGGGATGGATGGAAAGAGAGATAGAAGAGTTGAGGAGAGGGGGGTGGGGTGGGGAGGTGTGATAACCCAGTTTAATTAGTCGCTCTGACTGCTACTACGGATGTATTATCTGCTATGCTGTAAATGCTGGTCTGCACATGTGTGTATGTATGCATTAGTGAGGAGGTGGAAAAATCCAGTTGCGATCACTCCACGGCTAGGGGGATATGGGGGAGAGGGGACGACGGTCGCTTGCATCGCAGATGTAAGGGCCTCTGCCGTGTATTTTTTTTTGGCGGCGATAAACTCTGACAGACTGATTCTGATAGAAGTGAGCGGCGGGCTGCGGCAGCGATGGCGGGGTGTTCCGCGGGCGGAGGGAGTGTGTGCTTGATGTGTGAGGGATGTGTGACCCGTGTGGTCCTGCCTTGCCTGTCCTGGCCTTGCCTTGCCTTGCCTTACCTTGCCTTGCCTTGCCTTGCCTTGCCTTGCCTTGCCTTGCCTTGCCTTGCCTTGCCTTGCCTTGCCTTGCCTTGCCTTGCCTTGCCTTGCCTTGCCTTGCCTTGCCTTGCCTTGCCTTGCCTTGCCTTGCCTTGCCTTGCCTTGCCCGGCCTTGCCTTGCCTTGCCTTGCCTTGCCTTGCCTTGCCTTGCCTTGCCTTGCCTTGCCTTGCCCGGCCTTGCCTTGCCTTGCCTTGCCTTGCCTTGCCTTGCCTTGCCTTGCCTTGCCTTGCCTTGCCTTGCCTTGCCTTGCCTTGCCTTGCCTTGCCTTGCCTTGCCTTGCCTTGCCCGGCCTTGCCTTGCCTTGCCTTGCCTTGCCTTGCCCGGCTTTGCCTTGCCCGGCCCGACCCGACCCGGCCCAGCCCTACTCACTGTATTATGATTGAAGCGCTAGAAATGGATACTGCATCTGCCACGCATTGTGCATGTTCACCACTCACCCTGGGAGCGATGTCCCGCTGAATAGGGAAAAGGGACGAGGGAGGCTTTTGAAGGAGTTGGGGAAAAGGGGCTCCGGCGACCATCCCCCCCCCCACCCTCACCATCCTGTGTGACTTACCACTGCATAGACTCCATCGTTGTTTGGATTTGTCAGGGAGGGGGATTGGTTGAAGCTGTTGTATGTCTGTCCCTGGCTCTCTCTCTCTCTCTTTCTCTTCCTCACTCCTTTATCCCTAGCTCTTCCTCACTCTCTCTCTCTTCCTCATTCCTCTCTCTCTCTCTCTTTCTCACTCCTCCTCTCTCACTCTCTCTCTCTTCCTCATTCCTCTCTTTCTTCCTCTCCTCCCTCCTCCTCCTCCTCTCTCTCTTCCTCACTCCTCTCTCTCTCTCTTCCTCACTCATCCTCCTCCTCCTCTCTCTCTCTCTCTTCCTCACTCATCCTCCTCCTCCTCCTCTCTCTCTCTCTCTCTCATGTGTGTACGTGCTCCATTTTACACAGCACAGATCGATGGAGTGAACCGGCAAGAAGTGTTTTCTCTGCTGTGCATGCTGAGGGGGGGAGGGGGGGGGAGTGGAAGGGGAGCTGTTCTACAGCCTGGGCAGTGGGAATCAAAAAGATGACTAGCTTCACCCTCCCCCGTCACACCAAATCTGCAATCAACTCGGAAAGAGAGATCCAGAGAGAGAGGGTGAGAGAGAGAGAGAGAGAGAGAGAGGCAGAGATAGACGGAGAGAGACAGAGACAGAGAGAAATGGAAAGAGACAGTGAGAGGCAGAGAGACGGAGAGAGACAGAGAGAGACAGAGAGAATGGGGGCAGGGGGAAAGGGAGAGAAGAGAGAGAGAGAGAAAATAGAAAAAAAGGGAGGGAACAAAAAACAGCCCCAAAGTAACCTAACAAAACCCTGAAAGAAATCAGCGTTAGGCAGTTTCATGTCCTGCTTGTGTCCTACGTCATGTGTGTGTGTGTGTGTGTGTGTGTGTGTAGTGTGTGGCAGACAGCAGGCATTGCTTGCTTTGTTTAGTCATCAAGCACCCCCTCTGGTGTATCGCATAATAATTCTGAGGGGGGGGGGGGGGGTCAGGGAGGGAGGGAGGGGAAGGCGAGGGCCAGGATTCATTGTGTACACTGCCAGTTCTGCCTGACCTACCTACTGTGCACATCATTGTTGACGGGGCGGCTACGCACAGTAGTATAGTGTTGTGCGGCAGGCTATGCGCTTGGTGTGTGCTTCTCTCAGTCACAGGCCCACTGTGTGTGTGTGTGTGTGTGAGAGTGAGTGCTGAGTAGGTGATTGGCCCAGCAGTCTAGGCTCAGTGTGTGCATGTACAACACGGGAGCGCAGTGACACATCCGCACAGCACGTCCATCAGTGCGCCTCGTCAGGCCACGGCAGGAGTCCCCCCCCTCTCCCCCTCTCTCTCTCTCTCTCCTGCTAGTCTCTGGAAACCGACGACAGACAACAAGGAAACGGCTAGAGAGATAGAGAGATCGGCCGTGTATTCAATCCCGTTGCAGTTGGAGTAGGTGCTTACCGCAGGACGCATCCGAGCGCTGGAAGTGGCCCACATCTTGTCTGTGGGGGTCGGTTGTCTCCTATTCTGTTGTCAGTGTGCCGGATTCAGTGAGGCAGCCTGCCTGGGCCCCCTTAGCCCCGGCCACAGTCGACTGTTCGGTTGCAGGGTCCGTCACCCGGCCCCGCAGCATTGAAGTCGGCATTTTGTGCCTGGTTGTGCATGCGTGCATGCGTGCGTGCGTGTGTGTGTGTGTGTGTGTGTGTGGACGAGCGGTAATTGGCACACCCTGGCCCTGCCGCTAATTCATTGTTGCCCGCTAATTCATTGTCGGCGGCGGACGCGTACGCTCACAACTCGACCGCGAGCCCCCCGTGGATTATTTATCATTGCACACACTGGAGTACATGCGTGGGATCATAGCACTATCCTCTCTGGGATCTTTAATTTTGCCGGCGTCGTTTTGTGAGGCCCCAGCCCGACCTCAAGGTAAGAGGCTGATTTTTGTCAGGTTTTTTTTTATTGGTTTCTCCCCCCTCCGTTGTTTGTTTATTTGTTTGTTCTCTCGTGGCTCTCAGTGGCTCACTCAAGGCCCCCCTTTTTTTTGGGAGGGGTATTGTCGGTCGGTCGGTCGGATCGGACAGAGTTCTTGTTTTTTTTATTTTTTTTATTGTTGATCGGCGGCATAACGTGTGCACGCTACGGTTAGCAGTATGGCAGCTGTGGGTGTGAGGGCCGAGTCTATGGCCTTCCCTCAGGGTTCTTTTGTGCGCCCAGTATTCCAGCGGGATTTCGACCGGCAGGACCCCGCGCACCGCACAGATTGGGTAGGTCCCCCCCCCCCCTACCCCCGCCCCCCGCCTAGCTTTGATGCGTAGGCCTACATGTGCATGTGCAGCGGTTTTACAGCCACCATTGCTGTCTCTGTGCCTGTAAGCCCTCCATGCTGTAACCGTGAGTCCATCACGTACGCTGTGTGCTTCAGTCCCCAGTTTCTTTATCCAGAAAAAAACGGCAGCAGACAAACAGCAGTAATGACCCTTTGAATGCTTCTGTCAAGCGCACAATTACATTGGCGGGATGGTGCTTCTAATGGCCTTCCCTTCACTCAACCAAGGTGGGAGTTACATGTACGGCGCAATCCTGCGGGTGATAAATCTGATTCTGCACCGTGCATGTGATACGGCAATAAATGTAGTGCCATGCCTGGGCCAGGTATGTGCAGTGTTTGTGCACCAACACATGTACATGTACATGGTGGACATGTATATGTACATGTACAGTTATATTCATGGTCCACGATGTACGTACATAATGTACATGTACATTTGTCACCCGGGTATACTGTGATCTATGTATCAGAGTACATGTGCATGTACATGTACAAGTGGTTGCAGTTCATGCACATACTCAATATGATTATGATCCAGGTGTACATGTAGTTCTCGTAGTGGATTTCATTCATTACTTTTCTTTTAGAATGATTCCCCTTTGTCTTCCTCTTCAATCTTCTTTTGGTTTTGAAAAAAAAAAATCCGGTCAACGGGCTGGCTTCTGCAGTCAGTCACATGCTTCTTGAGCAAGTACACGCATTACGGTGCAAGCATTTGTTATGCACTAAAAACCAATCCCAAGATGGTAGTCACTTGATATTCTCCTGTCTAGTATGAGTGGTCTTGCGATGCTGCCAGATTTTCCATGTGAGATACGTACACGATGGAAAGCGAACTTACTCATGGCCCACCATACATTTATAGTGAAGGACACCGCACATACTGTATGTCATGTACATCTGAGCATGTAGTCTGTGCAATGTTATATATGGCAATCAATCTATTCCCATCAATTTTGCAAAGTCGCTGAAATATTGATAGTTTGTCAGCTGGCACCATGCTGAGTGTATGGTTGGTTTACACCTGCCTTCCAGCCTGACCTCCCTCCACCCTGAAAATCGAAGAAGAAAGAATTGCTTTGCTTCTTTGTTGCAGCTTGGTCTGGAGCTCTCGTCAGATCAGTTACATGTACATGGATGTTGCTATTATATGGCCTTGGTGACCAATTGTCATTCCTCTTAAATGCATTCTTTCTTCCTTTATGTCTGTCTCTCTCTATTTCTCTCTCTCTCCCCCCCCTCTCTCTCTCTCTCTCTCTCTCCCTCTCTCTTTCTTTCTCTCTCTCTCTCTCTCTCCCCCTCTCTCTCTCTCTCTTTCTCTCTCTCTCTCTCTCTCTCTCTCTTTTTTTCTCTCTCTATCTCTCTTTCTCTCTCTCTTTCTTTTTTTCTCTCTCTTTCTCTCTCTTTCTTTTCTCTCTCTCTCTCTCCCTCTCCCTCTCTCTCCTTTTCTCTCTCTCTTTCTCCCCCTCTCTCCATCTTTCTTCCACTCTCTCTCTTCCACCCTCTATCTCTCTTTCTTTCTCTCTCTCTTCTTCCCTCCCCCCCTCTCTCTCTCTCTCTCTCTCTCTCTCTCTCTCTCTCTGTCCCTCTCTGTCCCTGTCTGCCTCTCTGTCTCTGTCTCTGTCTCTGTCTCTGTCTCTGTCTCTGTCTCTGTCTCTGTCTCTCTCAATTATTGTGTCCACACACACCAAAACAGTGAAGTTGGAATCGCGATTTAGGCCTATTCCAAAAAATCACAAGATTTTATTGTTTTGGGTAGCAGTGTGAACTGCCCTTTGGTCTCATTCTCTCCCATTCTCTGTGTCTCTCTGTCTGTCTGTCTCTCTCCATCTCTCTGTGTCTCTCTCTGCCTGTCTGTCTTTCTCCCTCTCTCTGTGTGTGTCTCTCTCTCTTTCTCTCATCTCTTCATTCTCATAAGGTCTGAGTAGGTTCATACATTCTGTGTTGCCTCATCCGTTATTGTCTGGGTTCCTTCTGGTTTGGAGTCCCAAACCAGTTTGCCGGAAATTGCTGTCAGCTTATCCCTGAGAATGTGGATTTTGCCTTAATGAAATGATTCCTTCTTGATCTCGGTTCGCTATAACATTAACACGAACAGCTCCAATCAACATTTACCCCCTCCCAATGAATTAATAAGCCAGCCGAATCAGCCACATTCAATGACTCAACATCTCACCTGAATCTGTTCCATAGCTTTATTGATGAACGCTGATGCCTAAATGAAAAAGTTATAGTATCTTGCCCCCCCAAAAAAAAAAATAATAATAAAAAAATAAAAAAATAAAATAACCAACAACACATGCACATGTGTATAATGTACATGTACAGTAGTAGAAGAAATGTTACAAAATACTCCCAGACATCTTGCGGAAAGGTGCACCCCTGTTTTGCGCAGTGGTACCCCCCGCACATTGCAGCCCAGCCCTGTATGTCTGGCCATCTAATTGGTCAATTAGGGGGCAATGTAATCACATTAAGCCGGGGCATTAAAATCAATAGACACTAGCTGTGCTGTTAATGCAGGCCAAATTGAGTCAATGATTAGTGCCCATGTGCGTGTGTGCATGTGTGTGTGTGTGTGTAAGACCAGGGCAAAGGGGGGGAGCATGTATGACGCACATGCATGTTTGATGCGTGGCGTTGGTGGGTAGATACATGTAGACGTAATGTAGCACCTACAGATTGATGTACATGTATTCAGATGTACATCGGAACTGGGCAGACATATTGAAGAGGACCCGGGGGCTGGAGTGTTTGCAGCAGAGCTTTGCGGTTCGTGCTGTGGCGTGTGCCCGTGGCGTGTGCGTGGCGTGGTGCTGTCGTATACTGCCCTCTGGAGGCCAGTGCCACACCAGGGAGGCACATCTGCTTCACTCAGTGCCAGAGCATGCCAGTAGTAATTAAACCTGTGCACATACGCTGTATACAAGATGCATGGCAGTGGTCTCGTCCCCCATGGTTTGAAAGAATGGTTGATCCCGCACTTTCCTCAATCAGTACCTTCCATCGCAGATCAACAAATGAACACTGAACACTGCCTTAATCTTGAAAAGAAATACCATACCCAAATATCAGCCCAAGCCTCACGCTTAAGGGTTTTGTTTACTAGCCTACCGGGCTAGTAAATTGAATTTTTTACTAGCCCGTAGCAAGTTTTACTTGCCCTGTAAAATTAATATTGAATTTAAAACAAGATTATCAGGTCTAGTAAAACAAATGATTAGTTTCTTCTTTCTCATCCCTGCCTGCATAATTTTTTGCCACCACACCGCTGTCTACTTTTTTCTAGTCTGCGGGGCTAGCAAAGTGGCCCATTTTACTAGCCCGCAGCTGTTTTTACTAGACAGTGACCGCCGGGCTAGTGCTAAGGTCGAGCCCTGCAGCCCTACTTATTATTCATTTTTAATCAGCGAAGAGAACATGTCTCCATACCCTCCTTAAATATGAATCCTATATTTTTTATTTTTTTTTAATTAAATTATGTTTTTTTTTTTCAAATTGCCCTTTTTATGATAACCAGCAACAAGAATGAGTTTTGCATTTTGGTCTTTTCAGGCAGTAAGCAGTTTGCAATACTTTATAGATACATTACAGCATACCTTGATTCCAGTATTTTACTTTTCAGTCTTGTGTATTTAGAGCAAGCTATTTACTGGTGGTACTGTGCATGGTGTCCTGTGCTTGTTCCATTATTCCATTATGATCCGTGCGCGCGCATATACTCTACCTCTCCGCTTCTTTCA
>CATLJK010000045.1:0-22764 GCA_949987565.1 Luidia sarsii
GCATCTTGTAAATGCTCGTCAACCTCTGTCCATAATTAGGCAATTGATGCAATGAGTGGTATATTCAGGTTCATAAAGTAATTCTGATCATGTAGCAAGAACACTGTCCCCTTTTGTAGTATTTTTGCCATTATGTGCAAATTTAATTATAATAATAACAAGTTGGAAATGCTTGTTTTCAAGTAACGGGCCCACTCGCACAGCCAGGAAGCATCCCTGCCCTAATTTGGGCAATTAGAAGGTATTTTAAGGGCTGTGAGATGTAGTTTCAAAAATACCCAACATCAACCCCCTCCCCAACATCTCCCTAGCAACCCAAGGGGACTCAGCAATACCATCCACCTGTTGAAAGAGCCCAGAGGTCATGCCACATCAACCAGAAGTCAACTTACAGTGATGGCAGCCAACAAGCTCCGCCCACTCCCGACCCCCCTTTTACCACTTTAAGGGGCAGGGTGGTCAGTTTGAGTCAGAAAGTGTTGTGAAGATGACCCATGCATTTCCCTTACCCAAGTCAATTGCAAAATAAGACTCAATATTAATGTGTGGTAATTGATAATGTGAGGAAAGTAAAACCTTCCCCCCCCCTCTCCGCCCCCTGTATTTTGACACCTCTTTGACACCTCTTTGACACTCTGTGCCCCCTCCTGTTGATTAATTACACAGTTTGTAATGTCGCGATTACTGTAACATCAAAATTATGACACAAGAACAACTAATTAAGGGGGAATTTGGATGAAACTTATGACTTGTCCCTATAGTGTACACATTGTTATGCAGGGGTTTCTCATGCCAGACTGTGCACAAAGGCATGGGCCCCCACCCATCACATTTTCAATCACTGCGGACAAACGCAATACTTTTTTTCAATTTTATTTTCACATGTTGCATCAGTACCATCTCTGCCACATTTTAAGCCCAATTTTGTGACCCAACTCTAAAGTTTAGCCCCCTTATAGGGTGCAGCACACAAAATCCATCCAAGATGGCTCCGCCGAGCTGATTATCATAAAGTGTGTACCCACAACTTTTTTTTAATAAGGGGTCTTTGGAGGCTAATTAACTGATACATTGTAGAACAAGTGAAGCTTAAGACAACCTGGGGGTTCACTCTTCAATTTGGTATGAAATTTGGACCATATCTGGCTTTAAATGTGGCCCTATTTGGCTGCGGAAGTGGAGGGGTCCATCTCAAAATCCTTGCAGAAATTCGGCTTGGACGACTAGACATTTTGGGGGTGTTTTTTTCTGGGGGTAATTAGCAAAAAATCTAATCGGCTAAGGGCACTAAAATTGAAAAGAATCTGAGAGATGAAGGTCCAAACTACAATTTTAAGTATAGCTACAAGAACTGAGAGACTTTTGGGCATGGGATAATTGGCTTTGAAAGTGAGTGTTTTTGTACAGTGTTCAATGGGAGCTCTATTTAGTGTTCTGCACCCTATAGTAAGGATGGCGGCCATTTTGGAGGGTGATTTAAAAATGGCAGGATTGTTTACAAACGATCCGTGGAGTCAAAGTAAGGACAGAGCCTCACTTAGAGGAGTGTTTTCAGACATTTACATGAGGTGAAGTGAGTTTTTATTAATTAAAACACCGTTCTTAAGAAAATATTGGCATTTATAATGTAAACAGTGCATAATACAATACAACTATATAGTAAAACGAAACATGTTTGTTGTTTTGGGGGGTTGGGGTTTTTTGAGGGGTGTTTTTAAGTTGCTGGGGGAGACTAATGTCATAACGAGGATTATGTCAGGAGCAGTGACAGCGTGGATCCCATAATGAGCAGCTGCCAGCCCCTCCCTCCCCCCGAAAAAAAAAACCAAAACCGAGAATTAAAAACCTGCCAGTGTTTGGCATGGATACGTGTACGTACGACGGTGATGGATACGGACTGACGAATGTTTGCTCGTGAAGCAGCAATACCGGCCCAACACCGCGTATTTATAAAAAGGTTCACATCACACGGAGAGGAAGTACTACGTACCCTGGAATATTGTGAGTCTCCTATGCCACAACTTCTGTGAATATGGACCATTTCTCTCGTGTCACAAAACTGCAAGCATTTCCGGGAAGAAATGCAGTCAGGGGAATTGTGAATATCAGAGCTATATCCAGTGGTATGTGAGAGTGCTTTTAATCCTGCTACCTGCAGTTTAAGCAAACCCTAATCCTAGCCCTAACTCCAACCCTAACCCTAAGCCTAACCCTAAGCCTAACCCTAACCCTAACTCTAACCCTAACCCTAACCCTAACCCTAACCCTAACCCTAACCCTAACCCTAACCCTAACCCTACCCCTACCCCTAACCCTGACCCTAACCTAGGCCTAACCCTAACTGGCCCTATCCCTTGCCCTGACTCTAACCCTTACCCCAATCCTCACCCTAACCCTAATCCAGATCCAACCCCTAAAATCATATACCCATCCCTAAACCTAGATTGTCTTACTTTTTTCTGCCATGTCTTTGCAAGTGTTACTCGTGGTGATATATCTGCAAATTTGTTGCCCCCATTTGTTGACAAGGTGTTGGTAGAAACCATTTAATTAAAGACCAACCTGCACAGACATTTATCGTGAACAGCGTTATCACTGATATGCCTAATTAGTCTCATATCTTGCTCTCACAATGTACTCGTCACATGACAGTGTGTCTGAGACGGCCAAGTCTACACTCCTCAGCCGGTTCTTGGACTCGGAGTGTGCCACCACGTCGAGGGTGTGTCTGCTGATGTTCAAGTGCAGCTTTTTAGAACACAGTTCCACTGAGCTCTGTGTCAACAAGTCAATAACTTGCTCTGTGTTGATCTGGTCCACTAACTGGCTGTGTCTGCATGTCCAGATGTTTCGGCTACAGAATTCACAGTCATACGGTGGATCTCGTCAACCAGAGTCATCACTTCATCTTTCGAGCGAAGCGAAGCAGCGTCACATTCCTGCAGTCCTCCTATGCAGTTTGTACTGCATCATAACATAATTCACCTCATTCATTTGTAAGATTCATTGGATGTAATTACCAGTGTATCAGCCTAGCTGGCATGTCTCGGTGTTGATTTGAACAGGGCGTGCCTCCTTCATCAGGTGCCAAATGGTTGTGTCGTTTTGAGCTAAGACTTTCGCATCTTGTAAATGCTCGTCAACCTCTGTCCATAATTAGGCAATTGATGCAATGAGTGGTATATTCAGGTTCATAAAGTAATTCTGATCATGTAGCAAGAACACTGTCCCCTTTTGTAGTATTTTTGCCATTATGTGCAAATTTAATTATAATAATAACAAGTTGGAAATGCTTGTTTTCAAGTAACGGGCCCACTCGCACAGCCAGGAAGCATCCCTGCCCTAATTTGGGCAATTAGAAGGTATTTTAAGGGCTGTGAGATGTAGTTTCAAAAATACCCAACATCAACCCCCTCCCCAACATCTCCCTAGCAACCCAAGGGGACTCAGCAATACCATCCACCTGTTGAAAGAGCCCAGAGGTCATGCCACATCAACCAGAAGTCAACTTACAGTGATGGCAGCCAACAAGCTCCGCCCACTCCCGACCCCCCTTTTACCACTTTAAGGGGCAGGGTGGTCAGTTTGAGTCAGAAAGTGTTGTGAAGATGACCCATGCATTTCCCTTACCCAAGTCAATTGCAAAATAAGACTCAATATTAATGTGTGGTAATTGATAATGTGAGGAAAGTAAAACCTTCCCCCCCCCTCTCCGCCCCCTGTATTTTGACACCTCTTTGACACCTCTTTGACACTCTGTGCCCCCTCCTGTTGATTAATTACACAGTTTGTAATGTCGCGATTACTGTAACATCAAAATTATGACACAAGAACAACTAATTAAGGGGGAATTTGGATGAAACTTATGACTTGTCCCTATAGTGTACACATTGTTATGCAGGGGTTTCTCATGCCAGACTGTGCACAAAGGCATGGGCCCCCACCCATCACATTTTCAATCACTGCGGACAAACGCAATACTTTTTTTCAATTTTATTTTCACATGTTGCATCAGTACCATCTCTGCCACATTTTAAGCCCAATTTTGTGACCCAACTCTAAAGTTTAGCCCCCTTATAGGGTGCAGCACACAAAATCCATCCAAGATGGCTCCGCCGAGCTGATTATCATAAAGTGTGTACCCACAACTTTTTTTTAATAAGGGGTCTTTGGAGGCTAATTAACTGATACATTGTAGAACAAGTGAAGCTTAAGACAACCTGGGGGTTCACTCTTCAATTTGGTATGAAATTTGGACCATATCTGGCTTTAAATGTGGCCCTATTTGGCTGCGGAAGTGGAGGGGTCCATCTCAAAATCCTTGCAGAAATTCGGCTTGGACGACTAGACATTTTGGGGGTGTTTTTTTCTGGGGGTAATTAGCAAAAAATCTAATCGGCTAAGGGCACTAAAATTGAAAAGAATCTGAGAGATGAAGGTCCAAACTACAATTTTAAGTATAGCTACAAGAACTGAGAGACTTTTGGGCATGGGATAATTGGCTTTGAAAGTGAGTGTTTTTGTACAGTGTTCAATGGGAGCTCTATTTAGTGTTCTGCACCCTATAGTAAGGATGGCGGCCATTTTGGAGGGTGATTTAAAAATGGCAGGATTGTTTACAAACGATCCGTGGAGTCAAAGTAAGGACAGAGCCTCACTTAGAGGAGTGTTTTCAGACATTTACATGAGGTGAAGTGAGTTTTTATTAATTAAAACACCGTTCTTAAGAAAATATTGGCATTTATAATGTAAACAGTGCATAATACAATACAACTATATAGTAAAACGAAACATGTTTGTTGTTTTGGGGGGTTGGGGTTTTTTGAGGGGTGTTTTTAAGTTGCTGGGGGAGACTAATGTCATAACGAGGATTATGTCAGGAGCAGTGACAGCGTGGATCCCATAATGAGCAGCTGCCAGCCCCTCCCTCCCCCCGAAAAAAAAAACCAAAACCGAGAATTAAAAACCTGCCAGTGTTTGGCATGGATACGTGTACGTACGACGGTGATGGATACGGACTGACGAATGTTTGCTCGTGAAGCAGCAATACCGGCCCAACACCGCGTATTTATAAAAAGGTTCACATCACACGGAGAGGAAGTACTACGTACCCTGGAATATTGTGAGTCTCCTATGCCACAACTTCTGTGAATATGGACCATTTCTCTCGTGTCACAAAACTGCAAGCATTTCCGGGAAGAAATGCAGTCAGGGGAATTGTGAATATCAGAGCTATATCCAGTGGTATGTGAGAGTGCTTTTAATCCTGCTACCTGCAGTTTAAGCAAACCCTAATCCTAGCCCTAACTCCAACCCTAACCCTAAGCCTAACCCTAAGCCTAACCCTAACCCTAACTCTAACCCTAACCCTAACCCTAACCCTAACCCTAACCCTAACCCTAACCCTAACCCTAACCCTACCCCTACCCCTAACCCTGACCCTAACCTAGGCCTAACCCTAACTGGCCCTATCCCTTGCCCTGACTCTAACCCTTACCCCAATCCTCACCCTAACCCTAATCCAGATCCAACCCCTAAAATCATATACCCATCCCTAAACCTAGATTGTCTTACTTTTTTCTGCCATGTCTTTGCAAGTGTTACTCGTGGTGATATATCTGCAAATTTGTTGCCCCCATTTGTTGACAAGGTGTTGGTAGAAACCATTTAATTAAAGACCAACCTGCACAGACATTTATCGTGAACAGCGTTATCACTGATATGCCTAATTAGTCTCATATCTTGCTCTCACAATGTACTCGTCACATGACAGTGTGTCTGAGACGGCCAAGTCTACACTCCTCAGCCGGTTCTTGGACTCGGAGTGTGCCACCACGTCGAGGGTGTGTCTGCTGATGTTCAAGTGCAGCTTTTTAGAACACAGTTCCACTGAGCTCTGTGTCAACAAGTCAATAACTTGCTCTGTGTTGATCTGGTCCACTAACTGGCTGTGTCTGCATGTCCAGATGTTTCGGCTACAGAATTCACAGTCATACGGTGGATCTCGTCAACCAGAGTCATCACTTCATCTTTCGAGCGAAGCGAAGCAGCGTCACATTCCTGCAGTCCTCCTATGCAGTTTGTACTGCATCATAACATAATTCACCTCATTCATTTGTAAGATTCATTGGATGTAATTACCAGTGTATCAGCCTAGCTGGCATGTCTCGGTGTTGATTTGAACAGGGCGTGCCTCCTTCATCAGGTGCCAAATGGTTGTGTCGTTTTGAGCTAAGACTTTCGCATCTTGTAAATGCTCGTCAACCTCTGTCCATAATTAGGCAATTGAT
Source organism: Luidia sarsii (assembly GCA_949987565.1). Taxonomy (NCBI): domain Eukaryota; kingdom Metazoa; phylum Echinodermata; class Asteroidea; order Paxillosida; family Luidiidae; genus Luidia; species Luidia sarsii. The sequence goes on from CATLJK010000045.1 coordinate 6,291, forward strand.
GCAATGAGTGGTATATTCAGGTTCATAAAGTAATTCTGATCATGTAGCAAGAACACTGTCCCCTTTTGTAGTATTTTTGCCATTATGTGCAAATTTAATTATAATAATAACAAGTTGGAAATGCTTGTTTTCAAGTAACGGGCCCACTCGCACAGCCAGGAAGCATCCCTGCCCTAATTTGGGCAATTAGAAGGTATTTTAAGGGCTGTGAGATGTAGTTTCAAAAATACCCAACATCAACCCCCTCCCCAACATCTCCCTAGCAACCCAAGGGGACTCAGCAATACCATCCACCTGTTGAAAGAGCCCAGAGGTCATGCCACATCAACCAGAAGTCAACTTACAGTGATGGCAGCCAACAAGCTCCGCCCACTCCCGACCCCCCTTTTACCACTTTAAGGGGCAGGGTGGTCAGTTTGAGTCAGAAAGTGTTGTGAAGATGACCCATGCATTTCCCTTACCCAAGTCAATTGCAAAATAAGACTCAATATTAATGTGTGGTAATTGATAATGTGAGGAAAGTAAAACCTTCCCCCCCCCTCTCCGCCCCCTGTATTTTGACACCTCTTTGACACCTCTTTGACACTCTGTGCCCCCTCCTGTTGATTAATTACACAGTTTGTAATGTCGCGATTACTGTAACATCAAAATTATGACACAAGAACAACTAATTAAGGGGGAATTTGGATGAAACTTATGACTTGTCCCTATAGTGTACACATTGTTATGCAGGGGTTTCTCATGCCAGACTGTGCACAAAGGCATGGGCCCCCACCCATCACATTTTCAATCACTGCGGACAAACGCAATACTTTTTTTCAATTTTATTTTCACATGTTGCATCAGTACCATCTCTGCCACATTTTAAGCCCAATTTTGTGACCCAACTCTAAAGTTTAGCCCCCTTATAGGGTGCAGCACACAAAATCCATCCAAGATGGCTCCGCCGAGCTGATTATCATAAAGTGTGTACCCACAACTTTTTTTTAATAAGGGGTCTTTGGAGGCTAATTAACTGATACATTGTAGAACAAGTGAAGCTTAAGACAACCTGGGGGTTCACTCTTCAATTTGGTATGAAATTTGGACCATATCTGGCTTTAAATGTGGCCCTATTTGGCTGCGGAAGTGGAGGGGTCCATCTCAAAATCCTTGCAGAAATTCGGCTTGGACGACTAGACATTTTGGGGGTGTTTTTTTCTGGGGGTAATTAGCAAAAAATCTAATCGGCTAAGGGCACTAAAATTGAAAAGAATCTGAGAGATGAAGGTCCAAACTACAATTTTAAGTATAGCTACAAGAACTGAGAGACTTTTGGGCATGGGATAATTGGCTTTGAAAGTGAGTGTTTTTGTACAGTGTTCAATGGGAGCTCTATTTAGTGTTCTGCACCCTATAGTAAGGATGGCGGCCATTTTGGAGGGTGATTTAAAAATGGCAGGATTGTTTACAAACGATCCGTGGAGTCAAAGTAAGGACAGAGCCTCACTTAGAGGAGTGTTTTCAGACATTTACATGAGGTGAAGTGAGTTTTTATTAATTAAAACACCGTTCTTAAGAAAATATTGGCATTTATAATGTAAACAGTGCATAATACAATACAACTATATAGTAAAACGAAACATGTTTGTTGTTTTGGGGGGTTGGGGTTTTTTGAGGGGTGTTTTTAAGTTGCTGGGGGAGACTAATGTCATAACGAGGATTATGTCAGGAGCAGTGACAGCGTGGATCCCATAATGAGCAGCTGCCAGCCCCTCCCTCCCCCCGAAAAAAAAAACCAAAACCGAGAATTAAAAACCTGCCAGTGTTTGGCATGGATACGTGTACGTACGACGGTGATGGATACGGACTGACGAATGTTTGCTCGTGAAGCAGCAATACCGGCCCAACACCGCGTATTTATAAAAAGGTTCACATCACACGGAGAGGAAGTACTACGTACCCTGGAATATTGTGAGTCTCCTATGCCACAACTTCTGTGAATATGGACCATTTCTCTCGTGTCACAAAACTGCAAGCATTTCCGGGAAGAAATGCAGTCAGGGGAATTGTGAATATCAGAGCTATATCCAGTGGTATGTGAGAGTGCTTTTAATCCTGCTACCTGCAGTTTAAGCAAACCCTAATCCTAGCCCTAACTCCAACCCTAACCCTAAGCCTAACCCTAAGCCTAACCCTAACCCTAACTCTAACCCTAACCCTAACCCTAACCCTAACCCTAACCCTAACCCTAACCCTAACCCTAACCCTACCCCTACCCCTAACCCTGACCCTAACCTAGGCCTAACCCTAACTGGCCCTATCCCTTGCCCTGACTCTAACCCTTACCCCAATCCTCACCCTAACCCTAATCCAGATCCAACCCCTAAAATCATATACCCATCCCTAAACCTAGATTGTCTTACTTTTTTCTGCCATGTCTTTGCAAGTGTTACTCGTGGTGATATATCTGCAAATTTGTTGCCCCCATTTGTTGACAAGGTGTTGGTAGAAACCATTTAATTAAAGACCAACCTGCACAGACATTTATCGTGAACAGCGTTATCACTGATATGCCTAATTAGTCTCATATCTTGCTCTCACAATGTACTCGTCACATGACAGTGTGTCTGAGACGGCCAAGTCTACACTCCTCAGCCGGTTCTTGGACTCGGAGTGTGCCACCACGTCGAGGGTGTGTCTGCTGATGTTCAAGTGCAGCTTTTTAGAACACAGTTCCACTGAGCTCTGTGTCAACAAGTCAATAACTTGCTCTGTGTTGATCTGGTCCACTAACTGGCTGTGTCTGCATGTCCAGATGTTTCGGCTACAGAATTCACAGTCATACGGTGGATCTCGTCAACCAGAGTCATCACTTCATCTTTCGAGCGAAGCGAAGCAGCGTCACATTCCTGCAGTCCTCCTATGCAGTTTGTACTGCATCATAACATAATTCACCTCATTCATTTGTAAGATTCATTGGATGTAATTACCAGTGTATCAGCCTAGCTGGCATGTCTCGGTGTTGATTTGAACAGGGCGTGCCTCCTTCATCAGGTGCCAAATGGTTGTGTCGTTTTGAGCTAAGACTTTCGCATCTTGTAAATGCTCGTCAACCTCTGTCCATAATTAGGCAATTGATGCAATGAGTGGTATATTCAGGTTCATAAAGTAATTCTGATCATGTAGCAAGAACACTGTCCCCTTTTGTAGTATTTTTGCCATTATGTGCAAATTTAATTATAATAATAACAAGTTGGAAATGCTTGTTTTCAAGTAACGGGCCCACTCGCACAGCCAGGAAGCATCCCTGCCCTAATTTGGGCAATTAGAAGGTATTTTAAGGGCTGTGAGATGTAGTTTCAAAAATACCCAACATCAACCCCCTCCCCAACATCTCCCTAGCAACCCAAGGGGACTCAGCAATACCATCCACCTGTTGAAAGAGCCCAGAGGTCATGCCACATCAACCAGAAGTCAACTTACAGTGATGGCAGCCAACAAGCTCCGCCCACTCCCGACCCCCCTTTTACCACTTTAAGGGGCAGGGTGGTCAGTTTGAGTCAGAAAGTGTTGTGAAGATGACCCATGCATTTCCCTTACCCAAGTCAATTGCAAAATAAGACTCAATATTAATGTGTGGTAATTGATAATGTGAGGAAAGTAAAACCTTCCCCCCCCCTCTCCGCCCCCTGTATTTTGACACCTCTTTGACACCTCTTTGACACTCTGTGCCCCCTCCTGTTGATTAATTACACAGTTTGTAATGTCGCGATTACTGTAACATCAAAATTATGACACAAGAACAACTAATTAAGGGGGAATTTGGATGAAACTTATGACTTGTCCCTATAGTGTACACATTGTTATGCAGGGGTTTCTCATGCCAGACTGTGCACAAAGGCATGGGCCCCCACCCATCACATTTTCAATCACTGCGGACAAACGCAATACTTTTTTTCAATTTTATTTTCACATGTTGCATCAGTACCATCTCTGCCACATTTTAAGCCCAATTTTGTGACCCAACTCTAAAGTTTAGCCCCCTTATAGGGTGCAGCACACAAAATCCATCCAAGATGGCTCCGCCGAGCTGATTATCATAAAGTGTGTACCCACAACTTTTTTTTAATAAGGGGTCTTTGGAGGCTAATTAACTGATACATTGTAGAACAAGTGAAGCTTAAGACAACCTGGGGGTTCACTCTTCAATTTGGTATGAAATTTGGACCATATCTGGCTTTAAATGTGGCCCTATTTGGCTGCGGAAGTGGAGGGGTCCATCTCAAAATCCTTGCAGAAATTCGGCTTGGACGACTAGACATTTTGGGGGTGTTTTTTTCTGGGGGTAATTAGCAAAAAATCTAATCGGCTAAGGGCACTAAAATTGAAAAGAATCTGAGAGATGAAGGTCCAAACTACAATTTTAAGTATAGCTACAAGAACTGAGAGACTTTTGGGCATGGGATAATTGGCTTTGAAAGTGAGTGTTTTTGTACAGTGTTCAATGGGAGCTCTATTTAGTGTTCTGCACCCTATAGTAAGGATGGCGGCCATTTTGGAGGGTGATTTAAAAATGGCAGGATTGTTTACAAACGATCCGTGGAGTCAAAGTAAGGACAGAGCCTCACTTAGAGGAGTGTTTTCAGACATTTACATGAGGTGAAGTGAGTTTTTATTAATTAAAACACCGTTCTTAAGAAAATATTGGCATTTATAATGTAAACAGTGCATAATACAATACAACTATATAGTAAAACGAAACATGTTTGTTGTTTTGGGGGGTTGGGGTTTTTTGAGGGGTGTTTTTAAGTTGCTGGGGGAGACTAATGTCATAACGAGGATTATGTCAGGAGCAGTGACAGCGTGGATCCCATAATGAGCAGCTGCCAGCCCCTCCCTCCCCCCGAAAAAAAAAACCAAAACCGAGAATTAAAAACCTGCCAGTGTTTGGCATGGATACGTGTACGTACGACGGTGATGGATACGGACTGACGAATGTTTGCTCGTGAAGCAGCAATACCGGCCCAACACCGCGTATTTATAAAAAGGTTCACATCACACGGAGAGGAAGTACTACGTACCCTGGAATATTGTGAGTCTCCTATGCCACAACTTCTGTGAATATGGACCATTTCTCTCGTGTCACAAAACTGCAAGCATTTCCGGGAAGAAATGCAGTCAGGGGAATTGTGAATATCAGAGCTATATCCAGTGGTATGTGAGAGTGCTTTTAATCCTGCTACCTGCAGTTTAAGCAAACCCTAATCCTAGCCCTAACTCCAACCCTAACCCTAAGCCTAACCCTAAGCCTAACCCTAACCCTAACTCTAACCCTAACCCTAACCCTAACCCTAACCCTAACCCTAACCCTAACCCTAACCCTAACCCTACCCCTACCCCTAACCCTGACCCTAACCTAGGCCTAACCCTAACTGGCCCTATCCCTTGCCCTGACTCTAACCCTTACCCCAATCCTCACCCTAACCCTAATCCAGATCCAACCCCTAAAATCATATACCCATCCCTAAACCTAGATTGTCTTACTTTTTTCTGCCATGTCTTTGCAAGTGTTACTCGTGGTGATATATCTGCAAATTTGTTGCCCCCATTTGTTGACAAGGTGTTGGTAGAAACCATTTAATTAAAGACCAACCTGCACAGACATTTATCGTGAACAGCGTTATCACTGATATGCCTAATTAGTCTCATATCTTGCTCTCACAATGTACTCGTCACATGACAGTGTGTCTGAGACGGCCAAGTCTACACTCCTCAGCCGGTTCTTGGACTCGGAGTGTGCCACCACGTCGAGGGTGTGTCTGCTGATGTTCAAGTGCAGCTTTTTAGAACACAGTTCCACTGAGCTCTGTGTCAACAAGTCAATAACTTGCTCTGTGTTGATCTGGTCCACTAACTGGCTGTGTCTGCATGTCCAGATGTTTCGGCTACAGAATTCACAGTCATACGGTGGATCTCGTCAACCAGAGTCATCACTTCATCTTTCGAGCGAAGCGAAGCAGCGTCACATTCCTGCAGTCCTCCTATGCAGTTTGTACTGCATCATAACATAATTCACCTCATTCATTTGTAAGATTCATTGGATGTAATTACCAGTGTATCAGCCTAGCTGGCATGTCTCGGTGTTGATTTGAACAGGGCGTGCCTCCTTCATCAGGTGCCAAATGGTTGTGTCGTTTTGAGCTAAGACTTTCGCATCTTGTAAATGCTCGTCAACCTCTGTCCATAATTAGGCAATTGATGCAATGAGTGGTATATTCAGGTTCATAAAGTAATTCTGATCATGTAGCAAGAACACTGTCCCCTTTTGTAGTATTTTTGCCATTATGTGCAAATTTAATTATAATAATAACAAGTTGGAAATGCTTGTTTTCAAGTAACGGGCCCACTCGCACAGCCAGGAAGCATCCCTGCCCTAATTTGGGCAATTAGAAGGTATTTTAAGGGCTGTGAGATGTAGTTTCAAAAATACCCAACATCAACCCCCTCCCCAACATCTCCCTAGCAACCCAAGGGGACTCAGCAATACCATCCACCTGTTGAAAGAGCCCAGAGGTCATGCCACATCAACCAGAAGTCAACTTACAGTGATGGCAGCCAACAAGCTCCGCCCACTCCCGACCCCCCTTTTACCACTTTAAGGGGCAGGGTGGTCAGTTTGAGTCAGAAAGTGTTGTGAAGATGACCCATGCATTTCCCTTACCCAAGTCAATTGCAAAATAAGACTCAATATTAATGTGTGGTAATTGATAATGTGAGGAAAGTAAAACCTTCCCCCCCCCTCTCCGCCCCCTGTATTTTGACACCTCTTTGACACCTCTTTGACACTCTGTGCCCCCTCCTGTTGATTAATTACACAGTTTGTAATGTCGCGATTACTGTAACATCAAAATTATGACACAAGAACAACTAATTAAGGGGGAATTTGGATGAAACTTATGACTTGTCCCTATAGTGTACACATTGTTATGCAGGGGTTTCTCATGCCAGACTGTGCACAAAGGCATGGGCCCCCACCCATCACATTTTCAATCACTGCGGACAAACGCAATACTTTTTTTCAATTTTATTTTCACATGTTGCATCAGTACCATCTCTGCCACATTTTAAGCCCAATTTTGTGACCCAACTCTAAAGTTTAGCCCCCTTATAGGGTGCAGCACACAAAATCCATCCAAGATGGCTCCGCCGAGCTGATTATCATAAAGTGTGTACCCACAACTTTTTTTTAATAAGGGGTCTTTGGAGGCTAATTAACTGATACATTGTAGAACAAGTGAAGCTTAAGACAACCTGGGGGTTCACTCTTCAATTTGGTATGAAATTTGGACCATATCTGGCTTTAAATGTGGCCCTATTTGGCTGCGGAAGTGGAGGGGTCCATCTCAAAATCCTTGCAGAAATTCGGCTTGGACGACTAGACATTTTGGGGGTGTTTTTTTCTGGGGGTAATTAGCAAAAAATCTAATCGGCTAAGGGCACTAAAATTGAAAAGAATCTGAGAGATGAAGGTCCAAACTACAATTTTAAGTATAGCTACAAGAACTGAGAGACTTTTGGGCATGGGATAATTGGCTTTGAAAGTGAGTGTTTTTGTACAGTGTTCAATGGGAGCTCTATTTAGTGTTCTGCACCCTATAGTAAGGATGGCGGCCATTTTGGAGGGTGATTTAAAAATGGCAGGATTGTTTACAAACGATCCGTGGAGTCAAAGTAAGGACAGAGCCTCACTTAGAGGAGTGTTTTCAGACATTTACATGAGGTGAAGTGAGTTTTTATTAATTAAAACACCGTTCTTAAGAAAATATTGGCATTTATAATGTAAACAGTGCATAATACAATACAACTATATAGTAAAACGAAACATGTTTGTTGTTTTGGGGGGTTGGGGTTTTTTGAGGGGTGTTTTTAAGTTGCTGGGGGAGACTAATGTCATAACGAGGATTATGTCAGGAGCAGTGACAGCGTGGATCCCATAATGAGCAGCTGCCAGCCCCTCCCTCCCCCCGAAAAAAAAAACCAAAACCGAGAATTAAAAACCTGCCAGTGTTTGGCATGGATACGTGTACGTACGACGGTGATGGATACGGACTGACGAATGTTTGCTCGTGAAGCAGCAATACCGGCCCAACACCGCGTATTTATAAAAAGGTTCACATCACACGGAGAGGAAGTACTACGTACCCTGGAATATTGTGAGTCTCCTATGCCACAACTTCTGTGAATATGGACCATTTCTCTCGTGTCACAAAACTGCAAGCATTTCCGGGAAGAAATGCAGTCAGGGGAATTGTGAATATCAGAGCTATATCCAGTGGTATGTGAGAGTGCTTTTAATCCTGCTACCTGCAGTTTAAGCAAACCCTAATCCTAGCCCTAACTCCAACCCTAACCCTAAGCCTAACCCTAAGCCTAACCCTAACCCTAACTCTAACCCTAACCCTAACCCTAACCCTAACCCTAACCCTAACCCTAACCCTAACCCTAACCCTACCCCTACCCCTAACCCTGACCCTAACCTAGGCCTAACCCTAACTGGCCCTATCCCTTGCCCTGACTCTAACCCTTACCCCAATCCTCACCCTAACCCTAATCCAGATCCAACCCCTAAAATCATATACCCATCCCTAAACCTAGATTGTCTTACTTTTTTCTGCCATGTCTTTGCAAGTGTTACTCGTGGTGATATATCTGCAAATTTGTTGCCCCCATTTGTTGACAAGGTGTTGGTAGAAACCATTTAATTAAAGACCAACCTGCACAGACATTTATCGTGAACAGCGTTATCACTGATATGCCTAATTAGTCTCATATCTTGCTCTCACAATGTACTCGTCACATGACAGTGTGTCTGAGACGGCCAAGTCTACACTCCTCAGCCGGTTCTTGGACTCGGAGTGTGCCACCACGTCGAGGGTGTGTCTGCTGATGTTCAAGTGCAGCTTTTTAGAACACAGTTCCACTGAGCTCTGTGTCAACAAGTCAATAACTTGCTCTGTGTTGATCTGGTCCACTAACTGGCTGTGTCTGCATGTCCAGATGTTTCGGCTACAGAATTCACAGTCATACGGTGGATCTCGTCAACCAGAGTCATCACTTCATCTTTCGAGCGAAGCGAAGCAGCGTCACATTCCTGCAGTCCTCCTATGCAGTTTGTACTGCATCATAACATAATTCACCTCATTCATTTGTAAGATTCATTGGATGTAATTACCAGTGTATCAGCCTAGCTGGCATGTCTCGGTGTTGATTTGAACAGGGCGTGCCTCCTTCATCAGGTGCCAAATGGTTGTGTCGTTTTGAGCTAAGACTTTCGCATCTTGTAAATGCTCGTCAACCTCTGTCCATAATTAGGCAATTGATGCAATGAGTGGTATATTCAGGTTCATAAAGTAATTCTGATCATGTAGCAAGAACACTGTCCCCTTTTGTAGTATTTTTGCCATTATGTGCAAATTTAATTATAATAATAACAAGTTGGAAATGCTTGTTTTCAAGTAACGGGCCCACTCGCACAGCCAGGAAGCATCCCTGCCCTAATTTGGGCAATTAGAAGGTATTTTAAGGGCTGTGAGATGTAGTTTCAAAAATACCCAACATCAACCCCCTCCCCAACATCTCCCTAGCAACCCAAGGGGACTCAGCAATACCATCCACCTGTTGAAAGAGCCCAGAGGTCATGCCACATCAACCAGAAGTCAACTTACAGTGATGGCAGCCAACAAGCTCCGCCCACTCCCGACCCCCCTTTTACCACTTTAAGGGGCAGGGTGGTCAGTTTGAGTCAGAAAGTGTTGTGAAGATGACCCATGCATTTCCCTTACCCAAGTCAATTGCAAAATAAGACTCAATATTAATGTGTGGTAATTGATAATGTGAGGAAAGTAAAACCTTCCCCCCCCCTCTCCGCCCCCTGTATTTTGACACCTCTTTGACACCTCTTTGACACTCTGTGCCCCCTCCTGTTGATTAATTACACAGTTTGTAATGTCGCGATTACTGTAACATCAAAATTATGACACAAGAACAACTAATTAAGGGGGAATTTGGATGAAACTTATGACTTGTCCCTATAGTGTACACATTGTTATGCAGGGGTTTCTCATGCCAGACTGTGCACAAAGGCATGGGCCCCCACCCATCACATTTTCAATCACTGCGGACAAACGCAATACTTTTTTTCAATTTTATTTTCACATGTTGCATCAGTACCATCTCTGCCACATTTTAAGCCCAATTTTGTGACCCAACTCTAAAGTTTAGCCCCCTTATAGGGTGCAGCACACAAAATCCATCCAAGATGGCTCCGCCGAGCTGATTATCATAAAGTGTGTACCCACAACTTTTTTTTAATAAGGGGTCTTTGGAGGCTAATTAACTGATACATTGTAGAACAAGTGAAGCTTAAGACAACCTGGGGGTTCACTCTTCAATTTGGTATGAAATTTGGACCATATCTGGCTTTAAATGTGGCCCTATTTGGCTGCGGAAGTGGAGGGGTCCATCTCAAAATCCTTGCAGAAATTCGGCTTGGACGACTAGACATTTTGGGGGTGTTTTTTTCTGGGGGTAATTAGCAAAAAATCTAATCGGCTAAGGGCACTAAAATTGAAAAGAATCTGAGAGATGAAGGTCCAAACTACAATTTTAAGTATAGCTACAAGAACTGAGAGACTTTTGGGCATGGGATAATTGGCTTTGAAAGTGAGTGTTTTTGTACAGTGTTCAATGGGAGCTCTATTTAGTGTTCTGCACCCTATAGTAAGGATGGCGGCCATTTTGGAGGGTGATTTAAAAATGGCAGGATTGTTTACAAACGATCCGTGGAGTCAAAGTAAGGACAGAGCCTCACTTAGAGGAGTGTTTTCAGACATTTACATGAGGTGAAGTGAGTTTTTATTAATTAAAACACCGTTCTTAAGAAAATATTGGCATTTATAATGTAAACAGTGCATAATACAATACAACTATATAGTAAAACGAAACATGTTTGTTGTTTTGGGGGGTTGGGGTTTTTTGAGGGGTGTTTTTAAGTTGCTGGGGGAGACTAATGTCATAACGAGGATTATGTCAGGAGCAGTGACAGCGTGGATCCCATAATGAGCAGCTGCCAGCCCCTCCCTCCCCCCGAAAAAAAAAACCAAAACCGAGAATTAAAAACCTGCCAGTGTTTGGCATGGATACGTGTACGTACGACGGTGATGGATACGGACTGACGAATGTTTGCTCGTGAAGCAGCAATACCGGCCCAACACCGCGTATTTATAAAAAGGTTCACATCACACGGAGAGGAAGTACTACGTACCCTGGAATATTGTGAGTCTCCTATGCCACAACTTCTGTGAATATGGACCATTTCTCTCGTGTCACAAAACTGCAAGCATTTCCGGGAAGAAATGCAGTCAGGGGAATTGTGAATATCAGAGCTATATCCAGTGGTATGTGAGAGTGCTTTTAATCCTGCTACCTGCAGTTTAAGCAAACCCTAATCCTAGCCCTAACTCCAACCCTAACCCTAAGCCTAACCCTAAGCCTAACCCTAACCCTAACTCTAACCCTAACCCTAACCCTAACCCTAACCCTAACCCTAACCCTAACCCTAACCCTAACCCTACCCCTACCCCTAACCCTGACCCTAACCTAGGCCTAACCCTAACTGGCCCTATCCCTTGCCCTGACTCTAACCCTTACCCCAATCCTCACCCTAACCCTAATCCAGATCCAACCCCTAAAATCATATACCCATCCCTAAACCTAGATTGTCTTACTTTTTTCTGCCATGTCTTTGCAAGTGTTACTCGTGGTGATATATCTGCAAATTTGTTGCCCCCATTTGTTGACAAGGTGTTGGTAGAAACCATTTAATTAAAGACCAACCTGCACAGACATTTATCGTGAACAGCGTTATCACTGATATGCCTAATTAGTCTCATATCTTGCTCTCACAATGTACTCGTCACATGACAGTGTGTCTGAGACGGCCAAGTCTACACTCCTCAGCCGGTTCTTGGACTCGGAGTGTGCCACCACGTCGAGGGTGTGTCTGCTGATGTTCAAGTGCAGCTTTTTAGAACACAGTTCCACTGAGCTCTGTGTCAACAAGTCAATAACTTGCTCTGTGTTGATCTGGTCCACTAACTGGCTGTGTCTGCATGTCCAGATGTTTCGGCTACAGAATTCACAGTCATACGGTGGATCTCGTCAACCAGAGTCATCACTTCATCTTTCGAGCGAAGCGAAGCAGCGTCACATTCCTGCAGTCCTCCTATGCAGTTTGTACTGCATCATAACATAATTCACCTCATTCATTTGTAAGATTCATTGGATGTAATTACCAGTGTATCAGCCTAGCTGGCATGTCTCGGTGTTGATTTGAACAGGGCGTGCCTCCTTCATCAGGTGCCAAATGGTTGTGTCGTTTTGAGCTAAGACTTTCGCATCTTGTAAATGCTCGTCAACCTCTGTCCATAATTAGGCAATTGATGCAATGAGTGGTATATTCAGGTTCATAAAGTAATTCTGATCATGTAGCAAGAACACTGTCCCCTTTTGTAGTATTTTTGCCATTATGTGCAAATTTAATTATAATAATAACAAGTTGGAAATGCTTGTTTTCAAGTAACGGGCCCACTCGCACAGCCAGGAAGCATCCCTGCCCTAATTTGGGCAATTAGAAGGTATTTTAAGGGCTGTGAGATGTAGTTTCAAAAATACCCAACATCAACCCCCTCCCCAACATCTCCCTAGCAACCCAAGGGGACTCAGCAATACCATCCACCTGTTGAAAGAGCCCAGAGGTCATGCCACATCAACCAGAAGTCAACTTACAGTGATGGCAGCCAACAAGCTCCGCCCACTCCCGACCCCCCTTTTACCACTTTAAGGGGCAGGGTGGTCAGTTTGAGTCAGAAAGTGTTGTGAAGATGACCCATGCATTTCCCTTACCCAAGTCAATTGCAAAATAAGACTCAATATTAATGTGTGGTAATTGATAATGTGAGGAAAGTAAAACCTTCCCCCCCCCTCTCCGCCCCCTGTATTTTGACACCTCTTTGACACCTCTTTGACACTCTGTGCCCCCTCCTGTTGATTAATTACACAGTTTGTAATGTCGCGATTACTGTAACATCAAAATTATGACACAAGAACAACTAATTAAGGGGGAATTTGGATGAAACTTATGACTTGTCCCTATAGTGTACACATTGTTATGCAGGGGTTTCTCATGCCAGACTGTGCACAAAGGCATGGGCCCCCACCCATCACATTTTCAATCACTGCGGACAAACGCAATACTTTTTTTCAATTTTATTTTCACATGTTGCATCAGTACCATCTCTGCCACATTTTAAGCCCAATTTTGTGACCCAACTCTAAAGTTTAGCCCCCTTATAGGGTGCAGCACACAAAATCCATCCAAGATGGCTCCGCCGAGCTGATTATCATAAAGTGTGTACCCACAACTTTTTTTTAATAAGGGGTCTTTGGAGGCTAATTAACTGATACATTGTAGAACAAGTGAAGCTTAAGACAACCTGGGGGTTCACTCTTCAATTTGGTATGAAATTTGGACCATATCTGGCTTTAAATGTGGCCCTATTTGGCTGCGGAAGTGGAGGGGTCCATCTCAAAATCCTTGCAGAAATTCGGCTTGGACGACTAGACATTTTGGGGGTGTTTTTTTCTGGGGGTAATTAGCAAAAAATCTAATCGGCTAAGGGCACTAAAATTGAAAAGAATCTGAGAGATGAAGGTCCAAACTACAATTTTAAGTATAGCTACAAGAACTGAGAGACTTTTGGGCATGGGATAATTGGCTTTGAAAGTGAGTGTTTTTGTACAGTGTTCAATGGGAGCTCTATTTAGTGTTCTGCACCCTATAGTAAGGATGGCGGCCATTTTGGAGGGTGATTTAAAAATGGCAGGATTGTTTACAAACGATCCGTGGAGTCAAAGTAAGGACAGAGCCTCACTTAGAGGAGTGTTTTCAGACATTTACATGAGGTGAAGTGAGTTTTTATTAATTAAAACACCGTTCTTAAGAAAATATTGGCATTTATAATGTAAACAGTGCATAATACAATACAACTATATAGTAAAACGAAACATGTTTGTTGTTTTGGGGGGTTGGGGTTTTTTGAGGGGTGTTTTTAAGTTGCTGGGGGAGACTAATGTCATAACGAGGATTATGTCAGGAGCAGTGACAGCGTGGATCCCATAATGAGCAGCTGCCAGCCCCTCCCTCCCCCCGAAAAAAAAAACCAAAACCGAGAATTAAAAACCTGCCAGTGTTTGGCATGGATACGTGTACGTACGACGGTGATGGATACGGACTGACGAATGTTTGCTCGTGAAGCAGCAATACCGGCCCAACACCGCGTATTTATAAAAAGGTTCACATCACACGGAGAGGAAGTACTACGTACCCTGGAATATTGTGAGTCTCCTATGCCACAACTTCTGTGAATATGGACCATTTCTCTCGTGTCACAAAACTGCAAGCATTTCCGGGAAGAAATGCAGTCAGGGGAATTGTGAATATCAGAGCTATATCCAGTGGTATGTGAGAGTGCTTTTAATCCTGCTACCTGCAGTTTAAGCAAACCCTAATCCTAGCCCTAACTCCAACCCTAACCCTAAGCCTAACCCTAAGCCTAACCCTAACCCTAACTCTAACCCTAACCCTAACCCTAACCCTAACCCTAACCCTAACCCTAACCCTAACCCTAACCCTACCCCTACCCCTAACCCTGACCCTAACCTAGGCCTAACCCTAACTGGCCCTATCCCTTGCCCTGACTCTAACCCTTACCCCAATCCTCACCCTAACCCTAATCCAGATCCAACCCCTAAAATCATATACCCATCCCTAAACCTAGATTGTCTTACTTTTTTCTGCCATGTCTTTGCAAGTGTTACTCGTGGTGATATATCTGCAAATTTGTTGCCCCCATTTGTTGACAAGGTGTTGGTAGAAACCATTTAATTAAAGACCAACCTGCACAGACATTTATCGTGAACAGCGTTATCACTGATATGCCTAATTAGTCTCATATCTTGCTCTCACAATGTACTCGTCACATGACAGTGTGTCTGAGACGGCCAAGTCTACACTCCTCAGCCGGTTCTTGGACTCGGAGTGTGCCACCACGTCGAGGGTGTGTCTGCTGATGTTCAAGTGCAGCTTTTTAGAACACAGTTCCACTGAGCTCTGTGTCAACAAGTCAATAACTTGCTCTGTGTTGATCTGGTCCACTAACTGGCTGTGTCTGCATGTCCAGATGTTTCGGCTACAGAATTCACAGTCATACGGTGGATCTCGTCAACCAGAGTCATCACTTCATCTTTCGAGCGAAGCGAAGCAGCGTCACATTCCTGCAGTCCTCCTATGCAGTTTGTACTGCATCATAACATAATTCACCTCATTCATTTGTAAGATTCATTGGATGTAATTACCAGTGTATCAGCCTAGCTGGCATGTCTCGGTGTTGATTTGAACAGGGCGTGCCTCCTTCATCAGGTGCCAAATGGTTGTGTCGTTTTGAGCTAAGACTTTCGCAT
This sequence comes from Luidia sarsii, assembly GCA_949987565.1. Taxonomy (NCBI): domain Eukaryota; kingdom Metazoa; phylum Echinodermata; class Asteroidea; order Paxillosida; family Luidiidae; genus Luidia; species Luidia sarsii. The sequence continues at coordinate 21,852 of CATLJK010000045.1, forward strand.
CTTGTAAATGCTCGTCAACCTCTGTCCATAATTAGGCAATTGATGCAATGAGTGGTATATTCAGGTTCATAAAGTAATTCTGATCATGTAGCAAGAACACTGTCCCCTTTTGTAGTATTTTTGCCATTATGTGCAAATTTAATTATAATAATAACAAGTTGGAAATGCTTGTTTTCAAGTAACGGGCCCACTCGCACAGCCAGGAAGCATCCCTGCCCTAATTTGGGCAATTAGAAGGTATTTTAAGGGCTGTGAGATGTAGTTTCAAAAATACCCAACATCAACCCCCTCCCCAACATCTCCCTAGCAACCCAAGGGGACTCAGCAATACCATCCACCTGTTGAAAGAGCCCAGAGGTCATGCCACATCAACCAGAAGTCAACTTACAGTGATGGCAGCCAACAAGCTCCGCCCACTCCCGACCCCCCTTTTACCACTTTAAGGGGCAGGGTGGTCAGTTTGAGTCAGAAAGTGTTGTGAAGATGACCCATGCATTTCCCTTACCCAAGTCAATTGCAAAATAAGACTCAATATTAATGTGTGGTAATTGATAATGTGAGGAAAGTAAAACCTTCCCCCCCCCTCTCCGCCCCCTGTATTTTGACACCTCTTTGACACCTCTTTGACACTCTGTGCCCCCTCCTGTTGATTAATTACACAGTTTGTAATGTCGCGATTACTGTAACATCAAAATTATGACACAAGAACAACTAATTAAGGGGGAATTTGGATGAAACTTATGACTTGTCCCTATAGTGTACACATTGTTATGCAGGGGTTTCTCATGCCAGACTGTGCACAAAGGCATGGGCCCCCACCCATCACATTTTCAATCACTGCGGACAAACGCAATACTTTTTTTCAATTTTATTTTCACATGTTGCATCAGTACCATCTCTGCCACATTTTAAG
>CATLJK010000046.1:0-29791 GCA_949987565.1 Luidia sarsii
GAAACATCAGGCCCACTAAATTTTGAGATTTGCATTTTGGTAATTTTAGTCAGTTAGCAGTTGGCAACATTTTTGTATATCACTTGAACTCCAAAAGGGTTAGCCCGACTAACAAATGTTGTCGTTTGGACACATTTTTCGAGGCTAACAAATCGAGGCTAACCCCATTGAGTTTAGCCTTACAAAGGAGTGGGTCTAGTCCCAATCCCATGCCCTGCGGGTGTTCCTTTACAACCTATACCACCCACTGTGTTATCTCTGGACACGGCTTTATACCTAGACCCCATCACACACATCCAGTGTTGGTGGCCCCTATAGCGTAATCGGCGTAAGCGGTATCCTATGAACGCAATGCGATTTTTGAATTTGCAGTCAGCTACTCGAACCCCGGCTAAGACAGACTAGTAACCGCAAACTGACACCGAAGCCAGTCCCTCGTCTGAACATACCCATAGTCGCATTGTGCAGGTGTGAGCCTAGCTGAGGAATCCCCGTATTGCTTCCATCGACCACACGATGACAAGATGAAACATGGACACGGCAGCCTCTCCCCCGTCCATCCGTAAACAGCCCGGGAGCGGCGCAGAGCGTTGAGAGATGGAAGCGGCGCGTTAACCCACTTTCCGTCGTCCATCCATTCCCTCGTCAGTCAGCTGCAAGCACTCAACAGAACAGGCCTCCAATCCCCCCCCTCCCTCCCTCACCCCTCCACCTCTAAACTCCCTAGCGAACCGATTGATAGAAATTGCCCGAGCTCTTTGCCGATTCCTACGGGCCGCGTGTTGGGTTAATGAAAGAAGAGGGGAAGATACGGCGTCCCCCACGGGAACAGTCGGCCAATATAATGTCCCCAATTCTGGACTACCTCGTCGACACAATACCGCTGTGACGAACAGACGCGTTCGTCTCATATAAGCGCCGAAAATTAAATCTATCTAATTGACCTAGTCTTCGGCAACGGGGAAGCGAAATGGGGGTTTGCTTGTTTTTTTTCACTCAAGTTTGTAGTTGGAGTGCAGCTTTTTGTTGCCGGTTCTTGTCGGCGTGGTTGATTGCTTCGGGGTTGCGTAGAAATCTTTGAGCCTGCATTTTAACTGCTCACGTTGAAGTATTACGTCTGAACACACCACACCTACAAATGGCTTCTTTGCCCCCTACATGTTTAGCTGCTCTATATACTCTGCCATACCCTGCCCTTACTCTGCCTTACCCTACCCCACCTTGCCCTATCCTACCCCAACCGGCCGTACCTGCCCTGTCCTCCCTTACCCTGCCCTTCCCTATACCCTGCCATATTCCAACCCTACCTTACCCTGTCCTACCCCTTCTTGTCCAACCCTGTCTCAACAAGCCCTACGCTGCCCCACCCTCCCCTATAGCCGAATCCTATACCCCAACCGGCCGTACCCTGCCCTGTCCTGCCTTAACCTGCCCTTCCCTATACCCTGCCATATTCCAACCCTACCTTACCCTGTCCTACCCCTTCTTGTCCAACCCTGTCTCAACAAGCCATACGCTGCCCCACCCTGCCCCATAGCCGAATCCTATACCCTAACCGGCCGTACCCTGCCCTGCCCTGCCTTACCCTGCCCTTCCCTATACCCTGCCATATTCCGACCCTATACCTTACCCTGTCCTACCCCTTCTTGTCCAACCCTGTCTCAACAAGCCCTACGCTGCCCCACCCTGCCCCATAGCCGAATCCTATAACCCAACCGGCCGTACCCTGCCCTGTCCTCCCTTACCCTGCCCTTCCCTATACCCTGCCCTATTCCGACCCTACCTTACCCTGTCCTATCCCTTCTTGTCCAACCCTGTCTCAACAAGCCATACGCTGCCCCACCCTGCCCTATAGCCGAATCCTATACCCCAACCGGCCGTACCCTGCCCTGTCCTCCCTTACCCTGCCCTTCCCTATACCCTGCCATATTCCAACCCTACCTTACCCTGTCCTATCCCTTCTTGTCCAACCCTGTCTCAACAAGCCCTACGCTGCCCCACCCTCCCCTATAGCCGAATCCTATACCCCAACCGGCCGTACCCTGCCCTGTCCTCCCTTACCCTGCCCTTCCCTATACCCTGCCATATTCCAACCCTACCTTACCCTGTCCTATCCCTTCTTGTCCAACCCTGTCTCAACAAGCCCTACGCTGCCCCACCCTCCCCTATAGCCGAATCCTATACCCCAACCGGCCGTACCCTGCCCTTCCCTTTACCCTTTACCCTGCCCTATAGCTTGCCCTGCCCTACCCACCCTGCCCTACCCAGTCTCAACAAGTCCTATAAGCTGCCCCACCCTGCCTAACCCTGCCCCGCTCTACCCCACTCTGCCCCACCCTGCCAATTATGTCTCGACCCTGCCCAACCCTACCCGGCCATCCAAGCCCAACCCCACCCTGCCCTACCCTAACATTCGTCAGCCTTTCCAAGCCTGCACTGACCTGCAGAAATACCCCTTTCCCTTTCCCTAGCGTTGCATCTACTGCTCCCCTTCAATTTAAAACACTGCAATATTTTGGTCTCTCTCCCAACACCATGGGCAGATAATCATATCAACTATTTCCTCTACTATAATTGAATAGAGAGTAACTATACTAATGCTAAGAAGACTAAGATCATGACTACAGAGGAAGTGCAAGAATTCAAAATTGGCACTGAAACACTGGAAATTGTAAAAGAGTTCTGTTTCCTTGGGACACTCATCAACCAAGGAGCAGATTGTGAGGAGATAAGGAGGAGCATAGCAATGGGGAAAAGTAAACATGGGAAAACTGGAGAGGGTCATGAAAGATAGAGACGTGTCCCGTGGCTTGAAAATCAAGCTGGTTCAGACATTGGTATTCCCTGTCGTCACATTATGGTAGTGAAAGCTGGATTTTGAAGAAGGCGGATCAGAATAGAATAGAATCTTTTGAACTTTGGGTGTGGAGGAGGCTTCTCCAAATTCCATGGACTGCAAGGAAAACAAACAGCTGGGTCTTGAATCAAGTAAACACTAAAAAAATCTCTTCTGAACTTCATAGACAAGGGTAGATTGACTTACTTCGGTCATATCATGAGAGCTGACAACAGCCTTGAAAAGAATATCATGCAAGGAAAGATGGAGGGCAAAAGGGGACGCGAAGACCAAGAACAAGATGGTTGGACAACATTCTGGCAAGAGTGGGCCGACCCCCCATAGAGACAATTCGAACAACAACGGACAGATCAGCATGGAGGCTACTTGTCAACATGGTCACCAGGGGCCGAAACCGACCTGATGGAAATAGATAGATACTAACGCTAAACCTCTACAGGAGAAATCTAAACGTAACACCATTGGTGTCTTGGGCAACACTGTGAGCTGCCAAGCCACTATGGCGTGTTGTTTTGTAAACTCGACTTTGCTGACCACGGAATAGTTTGTGTGTATAAACAGTAGCATCTGACGGCAGAGAGGCGGGCAGGCGTGCGAATCTGTTTTGCGAGCGAAATCAAACACTCCGTTTTATTACTGCTATTATTAGCCGGACGCTGACAAATCGTCCCACTTGTTGAAAGCCGTAGCCACGGGGGACTTTCTGGGACGGAGTCTGGCGTGTCTGGTCTCAACCCGATGGCGCCCCTCGTCGTCGGGTGTCCGAGGAGATGAAGCAGAAGGAGAAGGAGGAGGAGGAGAAGGAGGAGATGGGGAGGAGGGGGAGGAGGGGGGAGGAGGAGGAGGAGGAGAAGGAGGAGGAGGAGGAGTAGGAAATTGATTATGAGGAGATGGAGGAGGATGAGGAGGGGGGAGGAGGATGTGGAGGAGGGGAGGAGGAGGTTGAGGATGAGGTGGAGGAGGAGAAGGAGGAGGTGGAAATGGATTATGAGGAGGAGCAGGAGGAGGTAGAGGAATAAGAGGAGTAGGAGGAGGAGGTGGGGGAGGAGGAGGAGGAGGAGGGAATGGATTATGAGGAGATGGAGGAGGATGAGGGGGAGGATGAGGAGGAAGGGAGGATTAGGAATGGAGGAGGACGAAGGGTGAGGAGGGGAGCTTAGGGATAAGGAGATGAGGCGAGGAGGAGTAGGAGGAAGTGAAGAAAAAGGAGAAAACGAAAAAGGAAAAAAATGCCAAAGGAGCACATATAAGACGACGACGAAGAAGAAGCATTTGCATGCGCTTCAAATCGTGCCCACAGAGGGGAAAGCATTTTGTGGGACGATAAGGCTCGCTCTGGGAAACGCCCTCAGTGTCGCCGTTCATTTTCTGCTTGGTCTTCGTAGTCTCGGACCATTCTCCTCGCTGAGCATGGTAAGAAGGTTGAACGCGTCACGTCCCATCTCCGCCCATCAAAAAGACCCCGCGCGTCTGCGTCCGCAATCCTCCCGACGGAGAAAGACCTGAATTCCTAAGAATAACCTCGGATGAACAGTTCGGACGCCATATAGCATCAATAAAACAATAGCCAGGTATCAAGATCTCTCATTCGAATGTGTGAAGCCACACTGTGGGCGAATGTGTAATTCATTGCCGAAGATGGAGCGTCTACCATAAGGTCCGCTGTGTACACACGGCGTCAGTTATGCGTATTTGTATAGGGCTCGGCTTTCACATTTTTCACCGACAAGAAACACACACGTCAACAAAACGAGAGAGAGAGAGAGAGAAGAGAGAGCAGGGATGTCGAGACAGGAGGGAGAGAGAGGGGGGAGAGTGAGTGACTGAGAGAGAGAGAGAGAGAGAGAGGGAGAGGGGGGACAGAGAGGGACAGAGAGGGACAGAGTGACGGAGAGACAGGGAGAGAGAGGGAGAGAGAGACAGAGAGGGAGAGAGAGGGAGGGAGAGAGAGAGGGGGGAGAGATAGAGGGAGAGAAGGGGAAGAGGTGGAGAGAGAAAGATAGATGGAGAGAGAGGGAGAGGGAGGTAGAGGGGAGAGAGAGGGGGAGAGAGAGGGAGATAGGTAGAGGTGGAGAGAGAGAAAGAGAGAGGTGGAGAGAGGAGGAGACAGAGGTGGAAAGAGGGAGAAGAAGGGGAGAGGGGAGGGAGAGAGAAGGAGAGATAGAGCGAAAGATAGATTGGGAGAAGGAGATAGAGAAGGAGGGAGAGAGGGAAAATGAAGAGAGAGGTGGAGAGAGAGGGAGCGCAGAGGGGAGAGGACAAAGAGAGAAAGGATAGACAGAGGGAGGAGAGAGAGATTCATAATTCGTATCTTCCCTTCCTGACAACTGTATGAAACCCATCCGTTCCGATGCAACCCGGTGACTCATGTTACGGGGGAATGAATTTGTTTTCTTCTACTGAGAAGAAACAAAACAAGGGGCGGGTTTGGAATTTCGCATCTGACAAGCACGGCGAGATTGACTGCGCCATATAAACGCAATCCCCTCCTCCGGGGTCGGGTTACGGGGGCAAGCCGCCACCGCAACGACAAGAGCTGCCTTGCCCGGGGAAACGCTTCCCTTGCCCGGCGGTTGAAAAGAGAGGAGGACACTATGCACAGAGAAATTGTATTCTTAATTTACAAATATTTTCCCTCGCCCGGTTTTCTATTTCACGAGTATGGCATGGACGAATACGACCAGGTCCCATACTATTATATACAGCTGCCTTAAAATGTGAATGTCCCCCACAATGTGAACAATGTCAGATCGACTTGCAACCAATACTGAGTGAGTCGAATAATCTGTTGGTTACATTATTGGTTTATATGGGCAACACTGGATGCTGAATACAATGGTGTAGGCAAACGCTTATGGCGGGTGGCAAGCTAATGGCCGCAGGCTTAAGGAAAACGTGTATAGAGTTGGTGTATAGAGAAGGGAGATGGTAGTTGCTTCGGCTCCACGTTACTCGCTAACAGACTGAAATCACACACTGGCCCTCAGTGCGATATATTGCCGAACTGCCCCGACGAACACCGATTCATCAGAGATCGATTCGAAGCGAAATGGCAGACTGGCCCGGCGATATAGTTCTCGTCTTCCTTCAGAAGAAGACCGCCCGTCCCTATGGACGCTTCACAGGGTTATCGGCATCTCGGTAGCGTTCGGATCATCGGTGTGGAGTTCGGTTCCTCGGTAAGGTTCGTTGGAAGCTCGGCTCCTCGATTGAGCTCTGCGCTTTCCACGGATCTCGGCTCTTCGGAGGAGTTCGGCTCTTCGGTGGAGTTCGGCTCCTCGGTCAGGTTAGGATGTTCTGTTTAGCTCGGCTCTTCGTCGGAGCTCGGCTCTTCCATTGAGCTCTGCGCATTTCACGGAGCTCGGCTCTTCGGTGGTTGTTTTTTGTTTCCCCTCGGCGGGCTCCGTTCGGCTCCAAGGTTGTCCGGGACGCCTCGGCGGCGCTCGACTCTTCTAGTGGAGTTCGGAAACTCGACGACGTTTGACCTGGCTGGCGTTCGGTACCTCGGCGGTGGCCTGAGGAAACGCCGGAGTAGTTCCCAACAACTTGCAATCAAAGATATGCTTCAGATGAGTCATACATTGTCCGAAATGGGTTGCAGCAGTGTAGTGTTGTGTTGCGGAAACGGGATTGCTGTGCTTTTAGGCATTTCACATGGACTAAGTTCACTCAATTGATCTTAAAATTTAGTGGGCCTGACGTTTCGATCCTAGCAGGACCTTTCTCAAAGGCAGAGTATATACCGTAGTATGTTGTGGTTACAAAAGTTAGGGCTGAAGGTTACTAGCTGAATTGTAAGATATCAAGAGAGTTAAGGAGGGGTGAAGAATACACACTACAGTAGTAGTACACAGGATAGGATGGACGCAATTCTTCTATAGCTAAGTGGATATTTCATTTTGTTTATATTCAGATGAGCTGGACGAGCCGTCCTGTCCCATCGACTACGACGGCACCCTGTGCTGGCCGGAGACGCCCGTCAACACCACCGCCTTCCAACAGTGCCCCAACATCTTCCCACAGATCGACACCTCGAGTAAGTCCAAGGGGGAACCGCTAGCTGGGGTCCCGGTGGGCGCAAGTGGGTATCCCCCCGTGCATGTCTAACGCTTGTTCTGGGATAAAGTGGGTACACAGGGAACGGTCGATTAGGCGCAATGGGAATAACGTCAATGGGGGAACAGTGGGATGCAGGCGTGACCCTGAAATTTTGGGACTATGATACACTTTCTAACGGCCAACCAACCCGTCCCTTTTTGGCTATGGTACACTTTCTGACGGCCAATCAACCCGTCCCTTTTCGACTATGGTATACTTTCTGACGGCCAATTAACCCGTCCCTTTTCGACTATGGTACACTTTCTGACGGCCAATCAACCCGTCCCTTTTCGACTATGGTACACTTTCTGACGGCCAATTAACCCGTCCCTTTTCGACTATGGTACACTTTCTGACGGCCAATTAACCCGTCCCTTCTTGACTATGGTACACTTTCTGACGGCCAACCAACCCGTCCCTTTTCGACTATGGTATACTTTCTAACGGCCAACCAACCCGTCCCTTTTCGACTATGGTACACTTTCTGACGGCCAACCAACCCGTCCCTTTTCGACTATGCTACACTTTCTGACGGCCAACCAACCCGTCCCTTTTCGACTATGCTACACTTTTTAACGGCCAACCAACCCGTCCCTTTTCGACTATGCTACACTTTCTGACGGCCAACCAACCCGTCCCTTTTCGACTATGGTACACTTTCTAACGGCCAACCAACCCGTCCCTTTTCGACTAGGGTACACTTTCTGATGGCCAACCAACCCGTCCCTTTCGACTATGGTACACTTTCTGATGGCCAACCAACCCGTCCCTTTTCGACTATGGTACACTTTCTAACGGCCAACCAACCCGTCCCCTTTCGACTATGGTACACTTTTTAACGGCCAACCAACCCGTCCCTTTTCGACTATGGTACACTTTCTGATGGCCAACCAACCCGTCCCTTTCGACTATGGTACACTTTCAAACGGCCAACCAACCCGTCCCTTTTCGACTATGGTACAGTTTCTGATGGCCAACCAACCCGTCCCTTTTCGACTATGGTACACTTTCTGACGGCCAACCAACCTTGGGTACACGGGAACAGGATACTCCATCACTGTATAGTTTGTGAGAAAACCTCACCCATTCAGAGACAAAGCTAACACTGAAGGCCTCAGGACTTGATCAGTGTCTGATCTCAACAGAAGCGCTTCGTGTATGTACTTCTCTTCTGACTTGATTGCTGAGTGTGCGTCCATTTTCGTTTCTGTTCTTCTTCTCTTTCAAGCCTCCGTTATTTCGGCGTTTGGGTAAACAGTCCCGTAGAGAAGGGTGGTTTAAACTCTTGCCCATATAATCGGAACGAGGTGGAGGCGAATTAGTCAGACTGGCCGGTGTAGCAGCAACGGGAAGTACTATAGATGCCTTTAGGGAACCGATAGATTCGAGCGCGGCAAGGGAGGGAGTGGGGAAGCAGGGAGGTTTGGGTGGGACCGTGAGAGGGCGTTACAGTCCGTGTCAACAGCCGACCGGGCGCGCTGCCGATGGACGCTGCTTCTATAGTACGGGCCTTGTTGCCCCGCCGGCACGGCAACATTCGGGTCTGCCTCACCGGCGAAAAGAAACACTCTCCCTTCCCTTCCCTTCCCTGCCCTGCCCTGCCCTGCCCTGCCCTGCCCTGCCCTGCCCTGCCCTGCCCTGCCCTGCCCTGCCCTGCCCTGCCCTGCCCTGCCCTGCCCTGCCCTGCCCTGCCCTGCCCTGCCCTGCCCTGCCCTGCCCTGCCCTGCCCTGCCCTGCCCTGCCCTGCCCTGCCCTGCCCTGCCCTGCCCTGCCCTGCCCTGCCCTGCCCAGCCCTGCCCTGCCCTGCCCTGCCCTGCCCTGCCCTGCCCAGCCCTGCCCTGCCCTGCCCTGCCCTGCCCTGCCCTGCCCTGCCCTGCCCTGCCCTGCCCTGCCCTCCCCTCCCCTGTCCCCTGCCCTGCCCTGCCCTGCCCTGCCCTGCCCTGCCCTGCCCTGCCCTGCCCTGCCCTGCCCTGCCCTGCCCTGCCCTGCCCTGCCCTGCCCTGCCCTGCCCTGCCCTGCCCTGCCCTGCCCTGCCCTGCCCTGCCCTGCCCTGCCCTGCCCTGCCCTGCCCTGCCCTGCCCTGCCCTGCCCTGCCCTGCCCTGCCCTGCCCTGCCCTGCCCTGCCCTGCCCTGCCCTGCCCTGCCCTGCCCTGCCCTGCCCTGCCCTGCCCTGCCCTGCCCTGCCCTGCCCTGCCCTGCCCTGCCCTGCCCTGCCCTGCCCTGCCCTGCCCTGCCCTGCCCTGCCCTGCCCTGCCCTGCCCTGCCCTGCCCTGCCCTGCCCTGCCCTGCCCTGCCCTGCCCTGCCCTGCCCTGCCCTGCCCTGCCCTGCCCTGCCCTGCCCTGCCCTGCCCTGCCCTGCCCTGCCCTGCCCTGCCCTGCCCTGCCCTGCCCTGCCCTGCCCTGCCCTGCCCTGCCCTGCCCTGCCCTGCCCTGCCCTGCCCTGCCCTGCCCTGCCCTGCCCTGCCCTGCCCTGCCCTGCCCTGCCCTGCCCTGCCCTGCCCTGCCCTGCCCTGCCCTCCCCTGCCCTGCCCTGCCCTGCCCTGCCCTGCCTGCCCTGCCCTGCCCTGCCCTGCCCTGCCCTGCCCTGCCCTGCCCTGCCCTGCCCTGCCCTGCCCTGCCCTGCCCTGCCCTGCCCTGCCCTGCCCTGCCCTGCCCTGCCCTGCCCTGCCCTGCCCTGCCCTGCCCTGCCCTGCCCTGCCCTGCCCTGCCCTGCCCTGCCCTGCCCTGCCCTGCCCTGCCCTGCCCTGCCCTGCCCTGCCCTGCCCTGCCCTGCCCTGCCCTGCCCTGCCCTGCCCTGCCCTGCCCTGCCCTGCCCTGCCCTGCCCTGCCCTGCCCTGCCCTGCCCTGCCCTGCCCTGCCCTGCCCTGCCCTGCCCTGCCCTGCCCTGCCCTGCCCTGCCCTGCCCTGCCCTGCCCTGCCCTGCCCTGCCCTGCCCTGCCCTGCCCTGCCCTGCCCAGCCCTGCCCTGCCCTGCCCTGCCCTGCCCTGCCCTGCCCTGCCCTGCCCTGCCCTGCCCTGCCCTGCCCTGCCCTGCCCTGCCCTGCCCTGCCCTGCCCTGCCCTCCCCTGCCCTCCCCTGCCCTCCCCTGCCCTCCCCTGCCCTGCCCTGCCCTCCCCTCCCCTCCCCTGCCCTCCCCTGCCCTCCCCTCCCCTCCCCACCCACTCTTCGCAAACACGCGGGGAGAAGGCCTGGGGAGGACAGTGCCCCAATGTCGGACACGGGTTATTGAATGTATCGATCGCTCCCGCTCGCTCTTGCGAATCCAGAGAGTCCTCCATCAGTTGAAATTCTTCTGGGAGTGAGCTACGTGGATTGGCTGTGAATATACCCTTGACTATCGCTCCTTCCCACCTCATCAACACTATTCCTCGTCCCCTCCAATCTCATTACCCTTCCTTTCCAAATCCCAATCCATTCCTCCCCACCCTCTTCCCATAACACTTTCCCATCCCTACCCCCACACATCATCCCCCCTCACATCCACTCCCCACCCCCTCCCATCACTCTCCTTATCCCCTCATCCAAATCCCCTCCCCCATCCTCATCCCCATCCTCATCCCCTCCCCATCCCCACCCCACCCCTCCACCCCCTCCCACCCCCCTCCTCATCTCCTCATCCCCATCCCCTCATCCACATACCCATCCCCACCCCTCCCCACCCCATCCATCCCCTTCCATCCCCCTCATCATCCCCTCATCCCCATCCCCTCATCCCCATCCCCTCATCCCCATACCCATCCCCTCATCCCCATACCCCTCCCCCTCACCCGGTTATGTCCCGGGTAACCCTGCTTCAATTCACGCCGGTTGCCATACGTTAGGGGGATAGACGCGCCAAGAATCGACCGGGTGCATGCTTATACCCGGGCCCGCTAACCGAACGCACCCTCCACCTCTCCTTTCTTCCCGGCCAGAGTTCGTGGAGGCCTCGTGCGGGATCAACGGGACATGGCAGCGGTTCAACTACGCGCCCTGCCTGCGCTCACAGGTCGACAACGAGCCAGAGGCGACGGTAGAACAACTTCAGGTGGGCGACAGTCTAAAGAGATTCACGAACCAGAATAGCATAAGGGTCTCCCCTGCCCATATATTACCATTTCCGTCTATATTATCCGCGCATTATCTTAGACAATGTTTTGGTTAGGTCTCTTGTCAAAAAGATCATCGGTTGAGTGCCGGTTGAATTCATCCGACCGATAAAATTTCCCCCGGTAGAAAGCCGATTGTACTGGACTCTGGGGTGAAAAATACACGATGGCTATCCGGTGGAACTGACATCGGACGGGTCAAATCATCCGATACCCAACCGATGATCTTTTTGACAAGAGTCCTTATGCACTGTACACATTACAAATAACAACGGCATAACAACGGAATATCAATAGCAGATTAGATATTTGATTTCCATGTTAGGAAATGAACTAAATACAAAACACTGTTGCAAACTGTTCATTGACCTGCATTGCATAGATCTCAAAAGTTAGAGGGTCTGACGTTTCCATCCTAGCAGGACCTTTCTCAAAGACATTCATGCATGGGTGACAGACAGAGGTCAAAGGGGAAAGGAGGTAGATTGAGATCAAAGGGAAGGGCAGGGGTTTGGGAAGGGAATAGGTAGTGGAAGGGGAAATCATAGTGAAAAGGTGAATGAGAGAAGTGGGTGAGTGAACACAGAATAGGGATTATAGGTAAACAAGCAAGGTGTTAATATCTTGTTATCTCCACCATACTTGACTTTAAAAACACATCAGTCGTTCCCCTTATAGTTTTACGCACAATTTCATTGATGCACCAACAAGGCCGTAATCGACATTATGGCTGTTTTGGAAATGAAGGCTTAGGCTCGGGCTTAGGCTTCGGTCGTAATATTTATCTTTATCGTTAGTAATATCACAGGCACCTAAAAACAAGCGTTTGGCCCCAGTTTCCTAGGGAAAACTCTGTACCTTTTAAAGCCCCTACACATCATTGGTAAGATCGAAAAACAGAAATGTTCACAGATTTACATGAAACTTATACAGTTTGAAGATGGTTATAGTTGAAACCTCGCACTGAAATATCTCTGCCTAAAAATTGGGAGAAAAGAGTAAAAGAAATTGTTTACGTCTCACCGAGATCTAAACTTTTTCGGAACAGTACGGCGATGAATGCTGCATTTTTGCGAAACAAATGAAACGGTTTTCAAAGTTTTCTCAAGACTCGGTTGGCGGATTGAGCTGAAATGTTCACAGGTGTGCTATTTCATACATATGTTGGATCAGACAACGTATAGATGCTATTCTTTGACCTCGACCAATGTTGTGTAGGGGCTTTAAGCCAACAACCCTTCAAATTCGGAAACAAACCACAACCTGGATTTTCAGGTTTGTGTCAGACGGAGACAAAGCCTAAGCACGAGCCTAAGCCTGGTAATGTATAGACCAGCTCTATCCAATACACCTTCGTTCTGCACGTGGACTGGATGTTTCATTTTCTCCGTACCCGTCTTCAGTTCTATATGGACGTCATCGTCGGGGCCAAGACCATGGAGATCGTGGGCCTCTTCCTCTCCTTCTGCTGTCTCATCTTCGCCCTCTGCGTCTTCAGCTGTTTCAGGTGCGTGGCATGCACGCAGCGGTAGGGTGAGCCGTCCGCTGACTCTTGGGGGCGCTCTCTACCCCCGGGAATTTGAGAGGAGGTTTGCAGAACACTAAATCGGGCTCCCATGGAACAGTCACTTTCAAAGCCAATTATTCCACGTCAAAATTCGGCCAGTGTTTCCCCAATCCAAACGTGTTATAGGAGCACCAACCTTTTTGCATAAACGTATGGGGCAAGAACTTTAATTTGTGCATAAACCTATGGGGCAAGAACGTCGTGCATAAACGTACCTATGGGGCAAGAACGTCGTGCATAAACCTATGGGGCAAGAACTTTGTGCATAAACCTATGGGGCAAGAACTTTGTGCATAAACCTATGGGGCAAGAACTTTGTGCATAAACCTATGGGGCAAGAACTTTGTGTATAAACCTATGGGGCAAGAACTTTATGCATAAGCCTGTGGGACGGGGGATGGGCCCGCACAGTTTCAGACACCGCAGGGGGTGGTCAGGGACGACCCCATGAGTGAAACCACCTCTAAAAGTACCGACTAGGAAAATTAGGAGAAGCCGGGTGAGCTCGTTTGGGTGAGGCTTTGCATTTCGTGGAACGATCAAAGCACGTGATTCTTGTCACAAAATGTGTGACAAACTCACTCTTCGCAGGGTTAAAGCGGACGAAAAGAAAGAAAGACAAAACCCGGAGCACGAGCCTTAGCCGGGTTTTGGAGAAAAACAACTCCCAAGTCGCTGCTAAAATTCAGCCTCTCTCACTGCGACCGGCCCCCATAGACAATGTGCACCGCTCGCGGTCACTGCCTCTTACTCTACTGCGCCCACCGAACGAAATGGTCACCATTAGTGCACCTTCGGGAGCCTGGCGTTTGTCGATGGAACGGATCCCCCAAAGGTATAACAAACAAAAAAGAGATAGAATAGGATAGGTCGCTAGCTGACACTTTGACAGATTCCAGTTCACCACTGCTCGTTTACTGGCTTATCTTGCTCTTCGTCTCTTTTTTTTTGGCGAGCTTCGGCGCATTGCGGAGTCAATTTGCAGCGTCCCTCGTAAATGATCGCGGCTGCTCTTCGCTGGTGCCCCGAAGCCTTTCGATTGAGCGTTAATGGCAGGGGGCGAGGTGTGCACGGGAGGGCCGGGCACCACCACTTACACGCATAGACAACCCTGGAATTCGATACGAGGTGTTGAGCTATATACTGTATATCCCTGCCGTCCTCAACTCCTCCCCAGGGGGGAGAGAGTGGCTCTGGCTTCGCTCAACACCGGCATTGCAAGGTGGGCCGTTTTGGGGAGCGAGGAGTTTTCTCCACTATTGGCCCGTCCGTAAAAGAGAAGAGTGTCTTGTATCATGGCCACGCGGACGGGCTGTCCATTTTGTGGCGGCCGGTAAATGCGCACGAAACAAGCGGTGCGCCGTGTATTTACGACACCCGATCGCCTGCCAAGAGTGCTGGCACGGACTTATTGATATTACACGGAAGCCACGGGCGAAATCTATTGCGGTATTGCGAAGAAACCATTATTTATATCGCCACGAAATAAATGCAGGCCCGAAATGTCCATGCATTTTCCTACAACTAATGGTTGGGTTTATTTCGCTCCTTTCAACAAGATGAATACCGTAGTGTCTACATGGTCGAGACCATGGACCGATTGCACGATGTCATCACGTGAGTCATAGTGGGTATTCTGGTAAGGTCTCGGGTACAAACTCCGGAACATTCAGCATAGATTTCGAGACGGAAAAGCCTCGATCAAACCAACTAGTGCAACAATCATCATGTACTTTACAACAGCGGCACATTGATATGGGGGCCGCCATATTTGGTGATTGTTTGATGCACACTATAAGTCACCTGACCTATATGACGCATTCGGTCAATTGGCTGAATTGGTGACTGTGTTGCAGATTTGAATGTTTGTACGGCTGAAGTCCCCAGTGGAAGGTTTGCGTGACACCATGTGACACATCAGGAGACAGTCTATCTCCTGACGACGGGTAGAGTACGCACTGCTCGAAATGTTGAGTTACTATACTACAGCGGCTCTTTTCAGAGCCACACACTTCAAAGAGATGTGTAGCATTGTGTCACCGCAAATCTTCCACTCTTGCCGACCTGGTCCCCGGCCAGTCAGTATACTTGTCAGCGAGCAACCAGGCTGTTTGCCTCCTCTCACTCGCACACTCTATCTATTCCAAGGGTGTAGAACGGAGAGGTATCGGAAGGGTTTCTTCCCTCGTTCTGCCTCCATCTGGAATTCCCTTCCTGGTTCTTGCTTTTCCTCCTGCCTACGATCTTGCCCTTAGAAAAAAAGGAATGCTAATTCCGGCCTTCCTGAGTCCCTCTCTATCTTCTTTCCCTAGCCCTTAACCTCGAGTGACTTTTCAGCCTTGTTTGGGGGCGATCTTGCATAAAGAAAATCGACTGTGCAGCTTGTAGGATCAATTCAGACTGTCAGCCAGCTCATCTTGAACCAGCTCATCAAAACAAGCCCGCTTTGTGTACACGGGCCCTTTTAGCTAGCGATACTGTGCGAGGATCACTTTGTGCGATCGATTTGCTGCCACTCAGAAACCGTAAATGCTTCCGTCCCGTCGTCTGCTCGAGGGGACGTTGGGGATAAAAAAAAAAGTCCCTTCCTTGTGATCAATTGACGTCATCAATTCTGAGAAGTATGACATGTCAGTTGTCATCACTGTTGATAATCTTTCGAATAAAAATTTCAATTGTTGACGAGTGTTTGAAATGCTAATTCAAATACGATACTTCTACCACTCGGGATTATATTTCTTTACTACTCTAAGGTGTTTCGTTTTGCCTTTTGGAATTCCTCTTTTTTTTCACGGAACGGTTCATGGACGGGCCATGAACAAACAAGAGTTGACCCTGAATGAAAAAGATGGGCATGATCCTTGGAAATATACGGAAGTTATAAGTTATAATATATATAATGTGCACCCCTCAGATAGTTGACTGCTTGGGAAGGGCGCCATCTACGGGCTGGATAGCTCAGGTGGTAAAGAATCCGTATACTTCTAGCCGGAGGTCTTAGGTTCAAATCCCAGGCCAGCCAAACAAATTCTTTGCCAATTTTTCTCTTTTTTTTCAAATGTTCCCAGCCAGGTTTCCCTTTAAAATGGTTTGGTTATCAAAAGACAGTTTTCTTAATTTGGGCATTTTGTTAAGTAACCATACACGAGGTCGATGGACATTCCCTTTAAACTCTGTCTTGCAGTCGATTTCACCAAAGTCAAAACTTACAAACTGTACGCAAGACGATGAGCGATGCACTAAAACCATACGGTGTATCACAATTAACGGTACAGGTTTTTCATCGTATGTTGACTCACGGTGCCATTCGTCCCAGTATTATTAGAAACTGATTGAACAGCGCCCTCTCTCGCCCGGTGTTTCCAGGAGTCTCCAGTGCCACCGCACCAAGATCCACAAGCACCTGTTCAGTGCTTACATCGCCAGGCTCACCATAGAGATCATCCTGGGTGTCAACAAGTTCTACAAACTCAAGAACGCCGAGATTGGCTTTGCCGAGACCATCATCTCCAAAACGGTAAGGCGCATGCGCGGTCCCCGTTCGCACGTGCATGTGTTCGGCTGTGGCTTCAGTTGACACGCATGTCTATGGAAGCCACGAATTAGCGGCTACTGGCAATCCCCGCTCGCGTGTGTTCGGCTGTTGCTTCAGTTGACACGCATGTCTATGGAAGCCACGAATTAGCGGCTACTGGCAATCCCCGTTCACGTGTGTTTGGCTGTGGCTTCAGTCGACACGCATGTCTATGGAAGCCATGAATTAGCGGCTACTGGCAATCCCCGCTCGCTTGTGTTTGGCTGTGGCTTCAGTTGACACGCATGTATATGGAAGCCACGAATTAGCGGCTACTGGCAATCCCCGTTCGCGTGTGTTCGGCTGTGGCTTCAGTTGACACGCATGTCTATGGAAGCCACGAATTAGCGGCTACTGGCAATCCCCGTTAACGTGTGTTTGGCTGTGGCTTCAGTTGACACGCATGTCTATGGAAGCCACGAATTAGCGGCTACTGGCAATCCCCGTTAACGTGTGTTTGGCTGTGGCTTCAGTTGACACGCATGTCTATGGAAGCCACGAATTAGCGGCTACTGGCAATCCCCGTTCGCCTGTGTTTGGCTGTGGCTTCAGTTGACACGCATGTCTATGGAAGCCATGAATTAGCGGCTACTGGCAATCCCCATTCGCGTGTGTTTGGCTGTGGCTTCAGTTTACACGCATGTCTATGGAAGCCACGAATTAGCGGCTACTGGCAATCCCCGTTCACGTGTGTTTGGCTGTGGCTTCAGTTGACACGCATGTCTATGGAAGCCACGAATTAGCGGCTACTGGCAATCCCCATTCACGTGTGTTCGGCTGTGGCTTCAGTTGACACGCATGTCTATGGAAGCCATGAATTAGCGGCTACTGGCAATCCCCGTTCGCGTGTGTTTGGCTGTGGCTTTAGTTTACACGCATGTCTATGGAAACCATTCTTCTTGCGTTGGCAAGCTGATCCTATCAATTATTCTGCTTAAAGGCTCAATACAACATTGGCAAGATCGGAAAACTTCGATGTCCACAGATTTCCTTCTAATTTAGTAGTTTACTTCTAAAGTTAGTTTGTAGATGGTCATAATATAATCCTCATGTTGAAATCTTACGGTCTGGGATGCTGTAACTTCTCGAGAAATCTTCACTGAAACATCGACAAATAGTTTATAACTCGCGAGTAATTTTTTTTCTTACACTACAGAATACCTTCGCATGATTTCTTTTTTGGAATGTTTAGTGGTTTAACACAAACTGTGGAAATCTTTTGACCTTTACCAATATTGTATAGGACCTTCAAGCAAAATTTGGTGCTGTATGCAGCTGTATGAAATTTGGCCCCTGGTTTGGGAAAGGTGAATTTCACAGCATGTTTATCACGGCGCCTCCCCTTTTTTTTACATCAGATGGCGTTTTGAAATTCTTACCCAGCTGACCTCCCTGTCTGTCTATTATAAACATTTGAGATCCCGTGAATCCAAATGCATTTTCCGACCGAAATCCCATCGAAAGTCTTCCTCGTAAGGATCGGTTCATTCCCCCCGGTTGACTCGATCTCTAATTATCGAACTCTCGCCGCCCACAGCCGGCCCTCTGCGTCACCCTGGAGGTCCTGCGGGAATACACGAGACTCTGCACCTTCGCCTGGATGTTCATCGAGGGTCTGTATCTGAACAGCCTGCTCTCCTCCGCCGTCTTCGGCAAGCCCAAGTTCCTCGCGTTCTACTTGGTCGGATGGGGTAAGGTCAGGTCACGGGTCCAGTGCAGGGACAGGCAGCGTCACGCCGGCAATCTGCTGCGCCCAATATCCACTCCCGAACTGCTCTCTGTGAGCCGCGTTGATACGCCCGTGCAGACGTGCAAACATTTCGTCACGAAAACAGTGAATGTGATAGTGAGACGGAGACACGGGGAGAGGAAGAGGGAGATAGGGAGAGATAGAGGGAAATAGAGAGAGGGAAAGAGGGAGGGAGAGAAGGAGAGAGAGGGACAAAGAGACAGAGATAGAGGGAGAGGGAGATGCAGAGGGGGAGACAGTCAGACGGGGATAGAGGAAGAGGGAGAGGAAGCGAGGGGGAGAGGGAGAGAGAGATACAGAGAGACAGATGGGGGAGAGGGAGAAGAAGAGGGAGAAAGGGAGAGGAGAGGGAGAGAGAGGAAGGGGAAGAGGGGGAGAGAGGAAGGGGAGAGAGGAAGAGAGAGGGGAAGAAAGGGGGGGGAGAGAGAGGGAGACTTTAGGAAAAGAAGGAGGTGAAAAGAGAAAGAGGGAGAGAGGAAGATGGAGAAAGGAAGAGGTAGAGAGGAAGAGGCATAGAGGAAAGATATCACAAGAAGAGAGACCAGGAGGAGGATATGGGAGAGAGGAGAGAGAACGAAAGAGAGAGAAGTTAAAGAGAGAGAAAGAGGGAGGGAATATGAGAGGGAAAAAACGAGAAAGAGAGAAGGGCGAAAGAAAGTGAGTGAGACAGAGAGAGGCATGGAGAGAGAAAGCGAAAGACAAAGAAAAGTAGAGGTAAAGACAGAGACAGATTATGAAAGTCTGCCTTCATTTCATCACCGACAGACATTAGAATTCGAGAGCGTCTCTCATCGGGGGACAAAGCAGACAAAGAGGTTGCGTTTCACTCTATACATGCACGTGGTTGAAATACGTCACAATGTAGCTGTTGCCCCTTTCCTTTCCTCTCTGCTCAGTTCTGGGGATCAATCTGGTCATCGCGTGGTCGGTGGCCATGCACTTCACTCTGGGCTCCAACACCAGGTATGTACTAGGTCGCCCCCGAACCCGCACGTCCTTCCCCGCCCAAAAGTGTCCGCGCAGATCGGCTGCAAGTCACATTCGCGTTAACAGCGCGAACCAATGGACCTTTCCCATGAAATATGCAAATTAGACCTAGCGCATTCGCTTAGCTAAATTGGTGGGCAAGCGGGCTGCCAACCAATCATAGTTTTCCACGGGCGTGCGCGCGTTCCTTCTCACTAACAGTTTGGCGTGCGGTCATTGGCTATTCAGCATCTCCTATGCGCGCATTTCGCACGCAATGCGCACTCGTTTGCCCACCAATTTAGTAAAGCGCATGCGCCAGCTCTTATTTGCATATTTCATGGGAAAGGTCCATTGCAATCGGTCGGCTGCTGCGTGTTTTTGGATGGTATGCTGGCCGAGTCGACTTGGAAACCTGTCCTCTCGTCCTTCTAGCGCACCTTCGCTGGAAATGCAGTCGCTCCTCGCGGCAGCGTTCAAACCCTTGACGCCAGCAGACGGCTACAGCCGCCCCGGGACCTTCGACATTAATTCGGACACCACTATTGTGCAAATCTGTAAAGCAAAGACTTCTTTTCAGCAATATTCAGCATGACAAACGGACCTGTTTTAACGTGAGTTGCCACACAAATACACCGATCCAGTAGGCCACGCCCTTGGCAAATTGTCCAATCACAACGTGCGATTTAAGGTCCAACAAATTGCCGCCATTTCGTCCGACATAATGTTTTACTTTTTGTATTCTTTACTACACACTTTTCGTTGTGTTTACTTTTAATTCGTATGTACCAGGCAATTCATTTCCAAACGCGAGTTTTATCCTTAACCATGATCAAGCGGTATTTATATTCTCATTTTAATTCCGACTCTCGATAACTTGGCAACAGAGGAAATGTACAATTTTGGCCTTTTCCGAAACCAAAGTCGAACGGAGAGACGTGCTTTCGGTGGTTGCGGGCGTGCTGTGGACGCGCACGGCAGTGTGGGCGATCGTGACACGTTGTGCGCATGTGCGCAGTTGCTTGGCCGTTGCTATGGTGGGCGTGGCCTATACTGGATCGGCGCATTGGCGGTTACAACTGCACTATAGACTCGTCTTCGATGACGTCACGGTTTTATTTATCGGCCATCTTGGAATACACACATAAGCACGTCACCGCCGTTACTAAGTCAGCTATGCATACAAACAACTCCACATGCAGGGCGGCAAGTTTTGAACTCGTCGTAGTTGTACTACTATTACTGCTTTTTACTAGTATTAATTACTAGTTGTGCCATGGAGGAATCTCTTTTTATTCCTTCGTGGTTGTACTATGGATTGGAGGTACTTGTTTTGTTGAAAGATGATTAACTTTTGCGCTGTCCTTGGCTGTGAAAGCAGGGGGGGTCGTGATAAGAAATATTTTTATCGTTTACCCGCTGTACTGACAAGAGAAGGTGACGCAACTCGTACTCTTTCGCTAAAAAGATGGACGAAATGGTTGTCGCGGGTTAATTGTGTACGGATCTATTCCAGCAATAAAGCCGAGAATGTCGAGAGAACTGTAATAAGCCGACCGTGCAGCATTCGAATTCGCCATGATGACTAACGTAACGTTAAACGAACACAAACGTGCGAGCGAAAGCGTACGTGTGTACTCCAAGATGGCGGATCTCCCTGTTTCTAGTAGCAACGTGACGTCAGTAAGAAGGGTCTATTGTGGGACGTCATTGTAGGTGATCGAGGGATAGCGCGCCGCCACGAGAGACAGTGCGCTGGCCTGTCCCACTTGCCTCCGTTGGGGCATCCATCAAAGACTGACGAAATGATATGAGAACAACGTCAGATTCCCACACTGCTCTGCGTCGTGCCCACCCGTGTTACAGGACAACCGAATCAGTCCATAACGGTTGCCGTGTGAAGCGAAGTACTAATGTAATATATCACCGAGACCATTGGTTTGGAAGTATACATATGCTGCATAGATATGGCTTGATTCCTGAGATTAACTATTGATATTGAAAGGAAAGAAATGTTATCAAATTTCATCTTATCTGCATTCTGTCTGCGTTATTATACCTGGCAGAGTGGCATGCCTTGAAGCACCGTACTTACTAGTTCTGTTTACGTTGACTTTTCCCGTTATTCCCAGCTGCTGGTTTGGCAATATCAACACGGTGTACTACTGGGTGTTCATTGAAATACCACGCAACGCCCTGCTTACTGTGAGTATTCGATACAACAGTCATCATATTGATACCGCCAGGGTTACTTTCTATTATTGTTTACTTGAAGAGTGTCTCCCCCTCCCTCTCTCCATCTTTTCTCTCATTCTCTCTGTCAACCTCTCCCTCTCCCTATGCCCTCTCTCTTCCCCTCTCCCCCCCTCTCTCTCTCTCTCTCTCTCCACTCTCTATCGCTCTCCCCTCTCTCTCTCTCCCCTCTCTCACTCCCCTCTATAGCTCCCCTCTCTCTCCCCTCTCTCTCTCTCCATCTCTCCTCTCTCTCCTCTCTTACTCTCTGCCTGTCCCTCTCTTCTCTCCACCTCTCTGTCTCGTTCTCTCTCTCTTCCCCTCTCTCTCTCCCCTCTCTCTCCACTCTCTCTCTCTCCCCTCTCTCTCTCTCTCCCCTCTCTCTCCGTCTCTCCCCTCTCTCCCCCTCTCTCTCTTCCCCCTCTCTCTCTCCCCTCTCTCCCCTCTCTCTCTCCATCTCTCCTCCCTCTCCTCTATTCCTCTCTGCCTGTCCCTCTCTTCTCTCCACCTCTCTGTCTTGTTCTCTCTCTCCTTTCTCTCTCTTCCCCTCTCTCTCCACTTTCCCCCTTTCTCCCCTCTCTCCCATCTCTGTCTGTCTCTCTCCTCTTTCTTCCTCCCCGTCTTTCTCCTCTCTCCCTCCCCCTCTCCCCTCTCTCCCCTCTCTCCCCCTCTCTCTCCCCTCTCTCTCTCCACTCTCCCCCTCTCTCCCCTCTCTCTCCCATCTCTGTCTGTCTCTCTCCTCTCTCTTCCTCCCCGTCTTTCTCCTCTCTCCCTCCCCCTCTCCCCTTCTCTCCCTCTTTCCCCTCTCTCCCCTCTCTCCACTCTCTCCCCCTCTCTGTCTGTATGTCTCTCCGCCCTTTCTCCCCCTACCCCCACCATCTTCCTATCTCTCTCCCCTCTCGCTCGCTCTTTCTCTCTCTCACTCTCTCCGCAATCTCATTCCTCTCTCTCGACTCTCCTAATCTTGGTTCCACATCTCCTGACCTAGTCGGTCATGTCCAGTCGTGATTCGTCATTTGCGTTATTCTTAATCAGATCTCTAGCATACACCGTAGTCAGTAATGCCTTGGAGTGAGGAATGAGACAATTACTCTGTTACTAAGTACTCAGTTTCACGGGAAATATTTGCAAGGGTCGTCTCTCCATCCTTCCCCGGCGTTAACGAGTAGCTGATACATGTTTTGAAAGTGAGAGAGCTATACTTTGAACGAGTTCTGCTTTGTAGCCTAACACGGGAGGGCTTTAACAGACTACACGTTGTACAGTGTCGATTACGTTCTCGATAATGTATAGGCGCAATTCATCCACGCTTTTAAACTCGATGCGGATTTCCTTCGTTGGCCGCCTTACCGGTGCTGAATCGACAAGCAAGGCACTGTTACCAGCGAGTAAAGGGGACCCGTTGGGGTGAGCCGTCACGCGATCACGACCCGATCCGCTCGCACATCGATTTAATTACCGAACGGGCGTCCCGTGGCGTCTTGGATTGCGCGTGAAGTTTCAAGCACACAGCCGAAGAGTACTTAATTTCCGATCCGACCGTGATCCGACAAGACGGTTCCGCTTTTGAAAACTTTTTGTCCAGACATAACCCCCGGATGACCATCGGTGGTTTGTGGATTATGTACGGTTCCGTGCTTCGTAAGAGTCTCACGTACGAGTCGTGATGTACTACAGTCACCGTGGGTTTAATAGCCCGTGGAGTCTGATCGGACGCGCATGGCTCGTGCACGATGCATAACTGCCATACCAAGATAGCGTTGGATACGCTTCAATGCCGCACGTAGTCGACTATGCATACCAATATGGCCTCGCCTGCTCTTCCGCCGATCTTCCAATTTTTAAATTCAATTCGACATTTATTTCATTTTCACACTGACATCCTAGGTAAGCAATTCATACCAGACACACGTGTACTGTACATGTATAATTTTGTGTAAACAAAACATTCTTACGGACAGTATGTGTTAATTATTATCAAATTATGTCAACATGAAGGACATAGGTGAAGCACAGCTTTTGTACCTTTCCCTGAGACAGGACAAAACTACTACACACGGACTAAAACCGGACAATAGGTTTAAGAGTGAGATGCGGTACTACGTGCAGTGTACAGTGACTTAACAAAGCTAAGATAACTAAACAAAACTAAACAATGGCACCATGTATAAGGTCTCTTAAAGACGAGGTATGGTTCTGAGAAGAACCTGAGTGATAACTCCACGGTTCCAGTAAGTATGCTCTGGCCCCCATCCGTTACTCAGATTCTCCTGATGACGGCCAGAGCATACTGGCCGGAACGTCGAGTTATCACTCAGGTTCTTCTCAGAATCGTACCTCTTCTTAAAGACACCTTATACATGGTGTCGCCGCAAACCCCTCCTATTATTGTTTCACCCACCATGCAAAGCCTTAACTCTTATTTATTGATGATAAAAGCCAAAGATTTCCTTCCAATTTACACAGTTTGTAGATGGTCATGATAGCATCATCATGTTGAGATCTTACGGTCTGGGATGTTGTACCTCTCGAGAAATCTTCACTCAAACATCGACAAATAGTTTATTACTCGCGAGTAATAAACTATTTCTTACACTACAGAACTACGAGAACCGTGACGATGGGCCTTTTTCTACTTTCTCGGATTGCCATTTGAGCTAAAACCTTCACAGGATTTCCTCTTTGGAATGTTTAATGGTTTGGCACAAAAACTCTGGCAATCTTTTGACCTTTACCAATGTTGTATAGGGCCTTTAAGCACAGAGACCACTACGAAGTCATTGCTTGATTGCTTTTGTACGAGGAGTCAGACGCGTGCATCGACCTCACCATGCGAGCGAATCCAATCTGCGTTGGATGTCCCCCTCTCCAATAATCCGGCACCAGTCTCAAATCCATAGGGCCCCCAATGTTCCTACCATCGCCGAGTCGGTATTACAGACGGAATTGCCACCCCCACCCCCCCCAAAAAAAAAGACAATCAATATCTATCAATAGACATCGTCAGACATTCTACCTTGCACAAAAGATCTATGCGATAGTCCGATGAGAACATTCACAGCGTTCGAACGGTAACGTTATAGTTCAGTCGCAAGATTAATCTTTCAATCGGTTTGCGACCAGACAAATGCAGGAAAGTAGACCAACGCTATCATAATGAGAGAAAAGGGAAATCTCTCGAAACTCGAGGTACTCGGTATAGCGTGCTGACATGACGGCCCTCGGAGAGAGGAGGTACACCGTAGAGTGTTGGGATTATATCATTTGCGGATATCTATCCCACCACAGAGCCTATATAATGCAATACACTCTCCTCCTTCCAACAAAAAAACCCTGTCTTTCACGGGGCCCGAGAATTGAGTGAAAAGCCGCCGCGACACGTCTGTCTATGGGGGGCGCTGGCCGATTGCTGTCAACACGCTCAGGCACGTAGACCCCCAACCCCTTGAGGCTCGTCAGACGGCTTCCTAGGACTGCCCTCCGTGCGGTCGGCATGGTTGCTGCCAATCAGCTGACGCGCTGTGGGGTATATGGTTTTATAGGTGGATGAGACGAGGAGGAGGAAGAGAAGGAGGAGAAGGATGAGGAGGAAGAGAAAGATGAGGAGGGGGAGGAGGAAGAGAAGGATGATGATGAGGAGGAGGAGGCGAAGGAGGAAGAGAAAGATGAGGAGAAGAAGGAGGAGGAAGAGAAAGATGAGGGGAGGAGGAGGAAGAGAAGGAGGAGAAAGGGGAGGAAGAGAAGGAAGAGGAGGAGGAAGAGAATGATGGGGAGGAGAAGGATGCAGAGGAAGAGAAGGATGAGGAGGAAGAGAAAGATGAGGAGGAGAAGGAGGAGGAAGAGAAAGATGAGGGGAGGAGGAGGAAGAGAAGGAGGAGAAGGGGGAGGAAGAGAAGGAGGAGGAGGAGGAAGAGAATGATGGGGAAGAGAAGGATGCGGAGGAAGAGAAGGATGAGGAGGAAGAGAAAGATGAGGAGGAGAGGGAGGGGGAGGAGGAAGAGAAGGAGGAGGAGGAAGATAAGGATGGGAAGGAGAAGGATGCGGAGGAAGAGAAGGATTCGGAGGAAGAGAAGGATTCGGAGGAAGAGAAAGATGAGGAGGGGAGGAGGAAGAGAAGGATGGGGAGGAGGAAGAGAAGGATGGGTAGGAGAAGATTGAGGAGGAAGAAAAGGATAAGGATGAGAAGGATGAGGAGGAATAGAAGGATGAGGAGGAAGAGAAAGATGAGGAGGAGAGGGAGGGGAAGGGAAAGAGGAAGAGGATGATGAGGAGGAGGAGGGGAGGAGGAGGGGTGGAAGAGAAGGGAGAGGGGGAGAAGGGGGAGAGGATGATGAGGAGGAGGAGGAGAAGGGGATGAGAGGGGAAGGAAGGAGACGGCATGGAGGAGGGAGAGTAGGAGGGAGGAGAGGAGGAAGAGGGGAGGGGAGATTGAGGGAAAGTGAAGAAGGTGGAGGAAGGAGGGGAGGAAGAAAGATGAGAAGAGGATATGAAGGAATGCAGGGAGGGGGAGAAGAGATGGGGAGACTGAGGGTAAAGAGGGGAAGAAGGGAAGTCGAGAGGGAGAAAGAGGAAAAGGAGAGGATGAAAATGGGGGGGTAGAGGAATGAGAGGAGGAGAAGACGGAGCAAGAGAGAGAGGAAGAGGTAGGAGAAGAAAGATGGAAGTGAAAGGAGATGGGACATAATGAAGGCAATCATCAGGCAATAATGAAGGACGGTGAGAGGGGCAGTAGGAGGAGAAGGAAATGGAGGATAAAAGGAGGAGATGGATGAATGATAGCAGACTAGGAAGAGTACGAGGGCGAGTACGGTCTTTCACAATGCCAGCGATGGCCGATTTGGGGTTTATTTAACGAGCACTGGAGGGAAGCTTCCTTGTTTAAGAAGGGCTTGAGCATGCAGCGGCCGGTCAAGTGTTGGCTTTCCACCACCCTCCATCGCCCGGAGTATGTCTCGGCCTGATTGACAGCGGCGGGTAAAGGGAAATATTGACTGATGACGGAGACTAGCATACATATAGGGGAGCCCGCAGACTGGGCGGTGACTATCGGTCTCTCTCTCTCTCTCTCGCCCTCTCGCCTGGGGCGCCGCTTTCCAAACATTGCACGCGAAAAGCACAGTCAATATTTGGTGGGGGATCGGAGAGGGGGGGGAATGGAGGCACCCGCTACCTCCTAGATGGGACTAGACGTCTATCAAGGCTCATTGTGGCGCGCTCGCCCGCATTTCGGCACGTGTGGCTCTGGGGGAGGCTGCCGGCAATGAAAGGTGAGAAACTGTCCGGTTTCGAAGCGAGCTATCTGCACATATTCGCACATAAATATTGACTTGCTGCCTGTGGGAGAGACTGGTTCTTGTGGCAAGCTTTTCCCTGTATTAATTTTAGTGCTGTCGTCTGCACTGTCGATGCTATCGATGTTGTTCTTGTTCTTATTGGTTATGTTGGCGACGGTGTTGACGTTGGTGTCAGTGTCAGTGTCAGTGTTAGTGTTAGTGTCGGGGTTGTTGTTAGTGTTATTGTTGGTGTTGGGGTTGGTGTTAGTGTTGGTCTGCCTTGTGGAGACTAGTGTCTTGTGGAGACATAGTCCAATCGGTTGAATAGGTTTCCACGGGGAAGTTGTATAGGTGTATAGGTCTCCACAAAGTTTTCACGAAACTGAACATTTGTGATGGTTAAAGAATAAGTAGTAATAAAATTGAAGTGTTATAGGCTTATCAAAAAAGGGACACACGGTCCAATTTTCTACCCAGGAAAGTGAATGTGGTTGAAATGGGAACATTTTTTAAAAACATCGTTTCTCACACGGTTGCACACAGCACGATAACAAAGCAATGTCTCCACAGGGATACAGAAATCGGTATGTTTGTTGGTATTGGTGTTGGTGTTGGTGTTGGTGATGGTGTTGGTGTTGGTGTTGGTGATGGTGTTGGTGTTGGTGTTGGTGATGGTGTTGGTGTTGGTGTTGGTGTTGGCGTTGGTGTTGGTGTTGGTGTGCGTGTGCGTGTTGGTGTTGGTGTTGGTGTTAGTGAAGGTGTTGGTGTTGGTGATGGTGTTGGTGCTGGTGTTAGTGATGGTGTTGGTGTTGGTGTTGGTGTTGGTGTGGGTGTGGGTGTTGGTGTTGGTGTTGGTGTTGGTGTTGGTGATGGTGTTGGTCTTGGTCTTGGTCTTGGTGATGGTGTTGGTGTTGGTGTTGGTGTTGGTGTTGGTGTTGGTGTTGGTGTTGGTGTTGGTGTTGGTGTTGGTGTTGGTGTTGTTGGTGATGGTGTTGGTGTTGTTGTTGGTGATGGTGTTGGTGTTGTTGGTGTTGGTGTTGGTGTGGGTGTGGGTGTCGGTGATGGTGTTGGTGTTGGTGGTGTTGGTGTTGGTGATGGTGTTGGTGTTGGTGTGGGTGTGGGTGTGGGTGATGGTGTGGGTGTTGGTGTTGGTGTTGGTGTTGGTGTTGTTGTTGGTGTTGGTGGTGTTGGTGAGGGTGGGGGTGTGGGTGTGGGTGTTGGTGTGGGTGTGGGTGTGGGTGTGGGTGTTGGTGATGGTGTAGGTGTTGGTGTGGGTGTGGGTGTTGGTGTTGGTGTTGGTGTTGGTGTTGGTGTTGGTGTAGTTGTATGCTTCGTGCTGTTGGTAATGTTTGTGATTGTTTTAGATGACATTGATACTGCCATTGCCGATGTTAGCGGTGTCGATGTTGTTGGCCTTGCTGTTAATTACACCCTTTTCGTAGGTGTCGTTAGTGGTGTCGACGGTGTCAGTGACGCCATCATTAATGTTGTGCTGAAGTTCGTGCCTTGGTGTGGTCTATGTTCTCGTTGTTGATGCTACCGGTAGAGATCGGTGTACAGACGGTATTGGCGGTGTTGGTGTTGTTGATATCGGTTTGTACTGTTAGCGTTGGCGTTGGTGGCGCTGTTGCCGTTGCGTTTGGAGTTTGTGTGTGTGAAAGGTGTCGTTGGTGACGCTATGTAGTCGGAGTCTGTGCAGTTGATGTCGTTGTTATCGCCAGTGCATCGTTGTAAGCTGCTGTTCCTCGGGTTTCCAGTTGGTGTCTGATGCTGCTGCGGGCTTGTGTTGCTGCTGCATGGTGTTGTCGAAGCCGTGACCGCCGTATATTGTTGCTGTCCTCAATGGCATGCTGCTGCTATCTGACATCCCGCTTGCCGACACTGACTGTCATCGGTTATTCTGGCTAATTTATATGCCCATCATGCGGCACCTCGATGCGTCAAATCAACTTTCATATTTCAATCGAGAGCAGCTTCACCTCCCGTCGTGCGCTCCGCGCAGATCGACCCAGTTCAGGGAAGAGAAAAGAGATACAAGACCGTGTGACCGGGACGCACCCGATGTGATAACTCTGGAAAGGAATCGATGACTAGATAAGATTTGTATCTCCATAATACGCACGCGCTGATGGTTTTCTTTTGTATATCATTCGCTGTTCGTGCAAGAGGCCGCTACGGGCGTTTGACGCGCGTCCGTACACTTCGCGCTTGCCCTTAATTCGGCTCCGATGCGCTATGGAACAAAACCCTCTAAGTTCGA
Source organism: Luidia sarsii (assembly GCA_949987565.1). NCBI lineage: Eukaryota > Metazoa > Echinodermata > Asteroidea > Paxillosida > Luidiidae > Luidia > Luidia sarsii. The sequence continues at coordinate 28,665 of CATLJK010000046.1, forward strand.
CTCCTTAGAGAGGGGAGCTTTTTCGGGCGAGACAGCGATCAGAGGAAGAGATGGAAAGGCAGCGGACTCGCTGCGCTGATTCCTATCGGAACCTTTTGTTTGGCTCAGAAACATCGAGTCTCTGAGGAAAGGTCCTTTCTAAACAATTAAAGCTGTGTTCGCACTGGTCTTCTCTTTTTATTATTTTTTTACCGAGACCGCGAGTGACATTGAGATGGTTCAATCTTACCGGTGTAACGGTCTGATCCGGGTCCCATGCTCAGATGAGACCGTTACCCTATATGGATAAAAACGTCATGCGCAGTGCGTATGGTAGTTGTCCATTTTGAAGGCCGTGCTGAGTCGATACGGCCATTGGCAATGCAGCACTTTCAGGCACGTTCGTTGACCCCGTAGTTATTTACCAACTTGCTCAGTACGGAGCCTAGTACCTAGGCCTACAACTTCCAGTTTTACATTGGGGAAGAAATGCTACAGTTGTTCCCTTGTAATAAGGGTGTATCGATTGACTTCATACAATCAAAAGCAAACTGTGTTCGTTCGCGCAAATCATAAACAACATTCAAATGAAGGGCGCCCCCACGTGCTTGGTTCACTGACTCATCTGAGCACGCTGAGCAGCTGAGAACGTTGCTGCAACGTGCTGAGGTGAGCCAGTGATCGTCACGGCTCAACTCAGCGCTGGAGCCCGTCTGAGATCGCTACACCAGCGTCCGCACTTGGATGATTGGCATGGATAGACGGACTGACTAAACAAAAAACGCATGAGACCGTTACATCCGCACATTTCGGACTCGGTTAAACTGACCTGGTCAATTTAACCGGGCAGAAATCAGTCGGTTAAACTACCCATTGGAGCCGGGCAAGTTTACCTGTTAGGAAAACTTCCCGGGCTGTCCGCACTGGACTTAAAATGGTCAAGTTACCCGGGTTAACTTTGTTCGGTTAGTTTCCGGCCCAAAATAGGTCCAGTGCGGACAGGGCTTAGCTCAGTGTTATGCTATGAGAAGGGCCCTGCGATGATTGGTTCTGTGGGCCTTGTGCTCTTTGTACGTTTTGGATCTAATAGAACTCGTGCACGTGACGTCACTAGACAGCTTGACACTGTTTAACCGCAAACGCGTGTA
>CATLJK010000047.1:0-10037 GCA_949987565.1 Luidia sarsii
CGCGCACCACACACCACATAAAGAAGGCAGGAAAGAACCATGGGGTGTATGTGACAGACACGGTATAAATTTCAAAGAGGCTTTTCTGGGCACGCTTGGCTGAGCATTAGAGATTGTCCAGCTCTAAGTCAACCTTTTCCCCCCTCTCTTCTCCTGCTAGTCCTAGCATCCTCAGACTGGAAGGGACGCACTCCTCGTAGGCCTAATGTTTTAACTCGATATTTGTTTTGCAGTTGGAGAAATAAAAACAACACCCCCTCTGAGGTATACGCAAATGGTTCAATCCCAGCCTGAATTCATGGATTTCTGTTTTTCTTTTTGTGTTGAAGGGCACACTAAGCAACCGACTGACCCATTTCTATCTTCCAAAATAAAGGTGAGATGCCGTCGCGTCGTTGCTAACGATAAAAACCTCATTATCTCTAGTCCCCTGGACTGCAGCAAATCGTATCCGAATTGCAGGATTCCCGGCCGTTAGGGCTATCGTAATTCAATATGACACCTCGGTTTGCAATTTGACAACCAATCCATTTGTGGTAATTTTTTTTTTTTTTTTTTTTTGGGGGGGGTTAAATTCGAATTTCGGTTTATATTCGCTATTCCGTCACACGCAAGCGCCATTTCATCATAAACGTGCATTGCACTGGCGAGATGGCGTGTACACTAATTCCGTATCAAACTTGTTTTCCTTCCAGAATTTTGGCCAGCAATTTGGACATTTGGGTTGACATTGTTCTGTCCTGTCCTGAGCAGAGCCCACTTTTACAGAGCTACTTAAGCGTGAACAAATCTGCTAAGCAGGAAAAGTCCTCCTCGTGTAAAGAGGATCACAAACCGCGCTGCGATGTGATGTCCATTGCTTTTGACTTGTATTCCACTCTTCTTTACTAAGCATGAAATACTACCGGTAGTGCACGTTGGGGCTGGCAAGGTGACGCTATGAATCATGACATGTTGTGCTTGAGCAAATGTTTGTGCTTAAGCAGCTCTATGCAAATTGGCCCCCGGCTGCCTGACAAAGTCCCACTCGTATCATATGCAGCCGAGCACCCAATATTCGAATACAAGTTGAGCATAAGAGGCCTATAAAACACCGAATGAAAAATAGTTAGCAATCCTGTTTTTATAATCAAAGAAGACTTCTCATGCTGAGCGTGTTTCCACGCTTAAGTGACTCGATGCAATTGAGCCCTGACAGTTCGAAGGTCATACATACATAGCCAAGATCTTTTAGGAAGAAAAAATACTTGGTCAATTTACGTGTCATTTGCGTTGAATGCCCATCACTCGAAGGATATAAAAAAAAGGTACGCTCAAAATATAGCAACCAAGTCAAGATTTAGTTTGTCTTTTGAAGTTGCTGGGTGTTGCCAGACTTCTGCATCCTGAAAGTCAAGAAGAAAAAAAAGGGAAAAAGATCGAGCAGTCTCTCAATGAAATTAGATCATTCCAAATCCGGCGCTCGATAAAGCTAATTCGATTTTTTTTTGTCCCAAGCCAGTTGGCCTATAGACCCTCCCGATGTGATTTTTATCAGTCGGGGCAGAAAGGGCGGAAACCCTAGCCCCAATACATTGAACGCGTCCATCTGAACGAACCACTGTTCATGACAATCCCCGATTTCGGTCAAGAAAATCTCGCGGTTTATATATAGGTCACGATATTCTATGCACGCAGTAACTTCACCTTGACTGACACACATCATTCATGTCTCGTTGTGTCAAGAGCGTGTGGGGTAGTCTAAAGCCATCTCTTTATTTTCATGTTTGTGTGAAACCAGGAGAAGGGATGTCCAGATATTGACTGTTTTGGGGGTTTTTTTAACTGAAAGGCTACGGGTCGGGAAATTGTTCCGATGGATTTGAATTATTACATGTAGGATAATACCCATGGCAAGTACCTGTACCACGCATATTTCGGGACTCTCGTCTCGGCGGCTATCACAAACGCCCGGCACAGGGCAAGCAACTTTTCACATTTCGGTCTGTCTGTCTGTCTTGTCTGTCTGTCTGTCCCTTTCTCTCTGTCTCTTTCTCCTCGCTCTTTTTGTCCCCTTCTTTCTCTCTCATCTCTCTCCCTCTTTTGTCTCTTTCTCCATGTCCCTCTGTCCCTCTGTCTGTTTCTTTCCCTGTGTCGCTCTGTCTCTCTATCTGTCCCTGTCCACTCTGTCTCCGTCTTCCTCTCTCTCTCTTTCTCCCTCTCTCTCTCTCTCTCCCTCTCTCCCTCCATCTCTCTCTGTCCCTCTCTCCCTCTCTCGCTCTCTCTCTCCCTCCCCCTCTCTCTCTCTCTCCCTCTCTCCCCCTCCCTCCTCTCTCCCTCTCTCTCTCTCTCTCTCTCACTCCCTCCTCTCTCTCACTCTCTCTCCCTCCCTCCCTCTCTCGATTAGCTCGGGGAGTGGGATACACGTGATCTAAACACAAATTAAACCCACAACTTGACAAATGAAATTATGAGCGATTTGGCCTTGGCGAAGCCGGCTCCTAAGCCGGCTCCGGATCGCGGAGCTCGTGCACTTTTGGAGTTCTGCCGCTCTGGTGCGAGGCTGGGCTGAGCAGAGCTGAGCAGAGCAGAGCAGGGCAGAGCATGCAGCGCACCACGGCGAGCCAGGGGCTCGGTGATGACGGGGGCCGCGGAGCCCACGGGCAGAGGGAGTGTAGTCTCGGTGTTGTCCTTCCCTCCCCTCGCTATCTCCTAATGACATCAAAACCGACTTGACATTTCCTTCGACTGCAGCGCCCATGGTATATACGGCGGCGGAAGAAGAAGAAAAAAAAGGATTGGAGGCCCGCGCTGCATGCACGCCGTGCACTCGAAACATAATCACGTCAGATGGCACCGGGAGTGAGTGAGAAGGACGAAAAGGGCAGGGCCTCGGTGTAATCATCAGAATGGCGCGTCATCTGTCTCCGAGATCAGTCCATCTGTAGCCACAAACCTTCCGCGGCCCCTCCTCCCCTCCCCTTCAAAACCATGGCGGGTTTCACGGTGCATATACCCGCTACGACCGCCTCCCCATCAGCGCTCCATCCGTATTTCTTTCCCGTCTTTCCTCGCCCGGGGTAGGGACAAGGACGCGCCGACCGCGTCCCTCGCTGCCTCTGTTCCCCGTGACGATTTCCGAGCCGTACCCCATCCACCCCCTCTCGATATAGGCCTATCTCTCTCGTCCCCTTCTCTCCCCTTCTCTCTCCATCTCTCTCCATCTCCCCCTCCCTCTCCCTCTCTTTCTTTCAACCCCGCAGGGTCCGTGTACTTGATTTCCTCTGCCTCCTTCCCTCCCTTCCCTCCTACCGTCCGGCCTGCCAAATGAACGGCCCGCGATCCTTATCGCTCTCCGCTCCATCTCCGCGCTCCTCCCAACGATACACACTCTCCAACCACAGACTCCCCCCCCCTCCTCTCTCTCTCTCTCTCTCGCCCCTTTCCGCCTTCTCTTCGCCCTCTCCTTGCCTCGCTCCTTAATCTTGACGAAGGCGATATCAAGATGGCACGGGTCATTTTCTTTTAGTGCGCGTGTGTGTAAAACAGGGATTGTGTGTAAGGCATTGCCTGGATGCCCAAAATACAGCACATCTCTGTCTCTCTCCTCCGTCTCTCGCTCCCTCTGTGTCTCTCCTTTCTCTGTCTCTCCCTCTCTCTGTCTCTCCCTCTCTCTGTCTCTCCTCTCTGTCTCTCTCTCCCTCTCTGTCTCTCCTCTCTCTCTCTCTGTCTCTGTTCTTTTTCTCTCTCTCCTCTCTGTCTCTCCTCTCTCTCTCCCTCACTGTCTCTCCTTTCTCTCTCTCCTCTCTCTCGCCTCTCTCTCCCCCTCTCTGTCTGTCTCTCCCTCTCTGTCTCTCTCCCCCTCTCTGTCTGTTTCTCCCTCTCCCTGTCTCTCTGTCTCCACCCCTCTGTCCCCCCCTTCCCTCTCTCTCTCTCTCCCTCCCCTTCTCCATACCATCTTGAGGCAGAGTACTTTCCCGTTTGACTGACAGAGAGTCAGAGATACGTCGAAGATGGTATGAAAGATACCAGTCGGCTAAACATGGGCACGGTACACGGGGAGCAATGAAAAAAAGGGGGAAAGCACAGGACGAGAATTTGACAGGAATGGAAACTTGGCTGCGGGTATAGAAGATGAGTATTGATAACAAACCAAAAAAAACTACAGAGTTCGAAAGCATTCCGAATGGATTACAAAATGACTGGAAACGGGAGACAATACACTCGATACAATGTGCTCTTGCATTCTGTTTCTCTCTTTTTAATATTATTATTCGATTTGACATTGAAGTATTAACAGTGAAACCATCTTACACTTTAATGCCATATATTTCTATACAGTCGTGGGGAAGGGAGAGGAGGGGGTGGGGGAGGGGGATTTACTTTCTCCGTTTCCCGCACCACAGACACTTTAGTGTCGTCTGCTTAATGATAAACTGTACATGTTGCTACTCTATTGAAAAACTCATTGCGGCAAGATTAAACCCCTATATACATGAAATATGAGCTGCCCTAATACCAGGACAATGTCCGCGGAGGCAGAGCGCATGGCAAGCTAGCCAGCGAGGGAGCGAGGGAGGGAGGGAGGGAGGGGAGGGGAGGAAAGGCCGAGGCCAGGCGGAGGCGGGGCGGGGGGATGGATGGCAACGTGGGCCGGGCTAGCGCTCAATTCCACGGTACCACGATGCTGCATCGTGCGCCGGTGCGATGAACTGCTTCGGCGGCGGGCGGGGGGGGGGGACCAGGAGGGGAAGAAGAAGAGAGGGAGAGGAGAGGAGAGGCAGTGAAAGGGGTGGAGGGAGGAAGGGAGGACTCCCATGGGTTTCCCCCAAATCGAAATTTGATTTGATTCTGTCCAAGTGACGGTCTTAAAGCGACACGATTAATCAACAATGCCCGGCAATTTCATTCTTGCTCCGACACTGCAACAACAATTTTCACGGAGGACTGACGCTCAGTCGCAGTGGGGGTAAGAGTCGGGGGAGGGAGGGAGGGGGCAGGCAGGCAGGCATTGGGGAGAGAGAGAGGGGGGGGAACACAGGAACATAATGGAAGAGACAGGAGAGAGAGAGAGAGAGAGAGAGAGAGAGAGAGAGGACGGGAGGGAGGGATGGAAAGGGGGGGGGGGGGGGGGGGGTTGAGGGAAAACTGGGAAAAAATCCAACTCTACAGCCGTCGTCATCAACGGAGCGTGATCATGCCAAAGTGATGACTGGGAACACAATTAGAAAAATTGCCGGTGCAGGATTGCTCCAGTCCCGCTAGGGCATCGAGGTCCCCCTTCCTCCTCTCCTCTCCCCATCCCTTCCCCCCTTCCCCCGTACCCTAGCTCTCTCCTGCCCGCTGCACGAGTCATCGCCGTGCATCTCAGTCCTGCTCACGGGTCGCTATCCCTCTCCCTCCCCTCTCTCTCTCTCTCTCTCGCTCTCTCTCTCTCCTCTCCCCCACTCCTCCTTATTTCCCAAAGTGTCGGACACTTGGGAATACCCTCGGATGACTACAGATTATAACCCGGGGTACTTTTTTAATTTCATTCCACAGGACAGAGGGTCGGGATGGGATGGCAACACGCGTGTACATTTCTGTGACTGTACACGTATAGCTTTGTCAGCTCATTTTTTCGAGCGCAGTTCCCCCCCCCCCCCTTCGTCTTCTTTCGTTGAGACCTACATCACACGTTCATGTGGCCCAAGCACTATGTGACCAGCGGTCATTTCAAATATGGAAACACAAAAAATTAACAGAAAAAGAACATTGGTCTTCAAACACATTGAGCGTGAAAAGTAACGTCCCGGTTTGCAGTAAAATTACAACCGAGTTCTCAGTCGGGTGTGTCTAATCGTGCCAGAGATGACGAGGATTATACAGATTAAATTGAGGACAAGGGACGTCCGAGTTACACTGATTAATTAATTGATTAAGTAATTGATTAGTCGTCCTTTTGTCGCGTTAGCAGAAAGACAATAGGGGTGCGATCACGACTGGGGCAGACATACTTCCGTCTTGTGAAGTGAATTCGCTTTAACAAAAGAAATCGCCACGAATATTTATAAAGGTGGTTTGACATGAAGTTCAAAGGATGTGATTTCATTTTGCCAATTTATTTCCATGGAGATCACTGTATATTGTTATTAAACAATAAAGAAATAATAATAATGACTGTAACAGTGTTTTTCAAGTTCTCTTTCCTGTCTGTGTTAGGAGGCTCTTTTCTTTTCTTTCCTTTCCCTTGCGCTTCGAAACTCCAATAAAATGATGATAGTTTGCGAGTGAAGTCTTGGAGTAAAGGAAGCATAGAGCTTGCCGTTGGTGGGGTGGGTCTGTGGGTGTGTGTGTGTGGAGGGAGGGGGGCATCTCCAGTCCAAGGGATTTCAATGGACAGAACGCTCAAGCACACGGCAGAACTGAACGAGATTGCGCAACATTTCAACTAAGCACAAGACAACTGAAACCGGAGTGCTGGTTCCCTCAACCAGAGGTCTCGGGTTCAAGTCCCGGTCCACCCCAAATCTCTTGTATATGTTCACAAACTTCTATAGGCCTATGTAGGATATGTGCTGATGGGTGAAGTTTGAAAAAAAAAAAAACAATCAAAAGCACGGAGTTCCGTTTTCCAATGTGGTTGCTTGTTAGTCCATTTGTTATTGCACATGCATGGTCAAGGCCCCCCCTTTTTCCCCCTCCACACAAAAACACGACCTTGGTTCCAGCTTCGTCTCTGTACTCCCTAAACCCCGAAAACACAGACTGGGGCTCTCGGTTGAAGTTGAAATGTTGGCAGTCCAAGAGAGGTATCTGTCTCCAGAGCCACAGACAAAGGCCTTCCCTTTTCTGCACTTTGTAAAACATTAAAAGAAAAGAAAAGACTCCAGACATTAGGATAAAGCTGGAGTCGGAGCCTAAGCAGGGTTTTGGAAAGATGGCCCCAAGGTTAAAGATGACCCAAGTTCAAAGATGGCCCCCAAAGTCAAAGATGATCCCAAGGTCAAAGATGGCCCCTAGGTGTTCCATTGCACGAGCATGGGTGCAGCGTGGATACCTTCCATCTATACTTTCACTGTGAAACCACGTCGGGTGAAAAGGGTACCAGACCGCGCCATCGGCAGACGACAAGCCTGAATTGAAACAATAAAAAAAAAGCACTTCCGAAAAAGGGGTACAGCGCAGGAAACCTGATCTTGCTTCCTAACCCCGAACAACCAAACATTATACAAAATCCGAAAAAAATAAGATATTTATTTGTTTATACACACACTTTAGATTTAATATCCATGATTCATTATTTGCAGTTAATTAGTGAGTTGCTTAGGCCTACATGTCACTAAGTATTTTAGTATAACCAGAATAATGATAACAATAAAGATACGTGTGCATCGACATGTGCACTAAGACCAGTCTTGGACCGATACAAAAAAAACCAAAAAAAAAACCACGTTGACAAAACGTCCATAATCCCATACAGGAAGACGATAATATGTAACACATTACAGTTTTGCTGTTTGTTGAATGTCTTCGTTCCTTGAAAATATACGCTGAACTTGTCGTGTTAATATAATATAAGCGGCAGACTTTTTTTCTTCGTCCTTTTTTTATTGTTTAAATAAGTATATACACAATCAAGGAAACACCACCCACCACACGAATTATTTTTGTCAATCACTCCGCACTTATCTGCCTGGCCATTATCATATCTATGCATTCGCTTGCTGTCGTTACATAACCCTTATCGGTCGTTGTTTTTCGGCTATATGTGTATGTATAAATATTAGCAGGGAGGGGTAGGGGAGGGGGTGGGGGTGGGGGGAGAGGGGAGGGGAGAGGGGAGAGGGGAGAAGGAGGGGGTGCAGAGTGTGCGACAGGGGAAAACACAAGTCACGCGCTAGAAATCATTTGATTAAAAAACAAGGAAAGGCACTAAGTTGTTTTGTTTTTGTACGGAGCGTTTAGCTTTCATCGAGTACCGCCGCGTAAACTTTTGTGGTTGTGGTGTTGGGGTCGACTGGTGGTGGTGGTGGTGGTGGTGTAAGAGATGGATGGGTGGGGGTAAGGGAGGGGTGTTGGGGGAGGGGGGGAGAGGATTCCATCCATCAGTGGACACCTGTGAGGGTTCCGTGGGAAGAGCGGACCCGATGACAAGGGTCAGTCAGCCCCCAGATAACCCAGCGGTGCTGGTCAAACATTGGATCGCTGATAGTGACATTTCGGCAGCGTCCACCAGCAGCTCCGTCCCAACGGTTCTCATCGAGTAAAAAAAAAAATCTTCAGGATAGCCACGAAAAGAATCACACACACACCACAGTAGAAGGTTTTTTTTTGGTCACGTCAAAGTTCAGTTGTATATAGAGGTCTTAAATGGAATTTTCCGGAGTGGAGATACGCGTCTTTGACTTATGCGGTAATATCAATATTCACGAACCTCCTTCAGTCCTCGATGCGCCTATTTTTGTTCAAAGTAGTAACTCCCCCGCTAGATAAGACTGGATAAGGTTAGAATGGTGGAGGTACTAAGTGGAAGGAGAGCCACACTCCTTCTCAAAAGAGACGTGTTACCGGTATATAATGGTGTCACCGTTAACCAACCACTGACCCTCCCCCCTGCAAACTGTCAACTGCCTTGAAAGAAAATGAAAGATACCGGGTACAAGTAGGCTAGTGCACGTTTCAGTATGTGGCAATGTCCCACATACATCGTCTGGTCAGGAGCGCGACACGCCTTGAAAGGGGGCCTTTGAAAGGCGTCGCCTATGGCATCACGTTAGTGAGTAAGTCGTACAGGTGCACACTGTGTCGCCATCCTAAAGGTGCCGACGAGTCCCGCACCTAAGGTGCACTTTGTGGTGGTGGTGGTGGTGTGGGGGGGGGGAGGGCTATACACTAAGGTGCAGTGGCGGGTCAAAGGTGCACTACGATGACACATCATCACCAAGGCAATCTGTCTTTCTTGTTTTCGTCGGTGGCCACGTGCAAGGACACCTAGCGCTGGCCCGTGGCCTATTTGCACGTGTAGAACCGCATGCCTTCCATGCCTGCGTAACTGGACCATGGGCTGCCACTGATGGCAGGGACAGATAGACCAGTTTACCCTGGCACTGGTTCTCAGGCAGCGTAGGGGGAGGGGTTTCTGGGACCGATACGCGAACGCCCCGCATAGATAGATAGAAAGATAGATAGATCGGCGGGGAAACTGGCAGGATTTGCCCGTGTAGTCAAACAACAAATTCTCCCCTGCTTCTTTCGAATTCCGGAGCGAACCCCTACCACCAACATTAAAACAATGAACAGAACTTCCGTGAGAGTATTTCAAATCAGACCATGTTCAGACTACATCAACAACAAAAAACCCGAAGAGAATGTGAATTTGGGCTACATTTGCAACTGTTTAAGGGTCTTTTCATTTTCTTTGTAGAGCATTGAAGCACGAATGACGGCCATTAAACAGACCGCAGATATAATGTACTTCATCTTGGCAATTACACGTACTCGAGAAATATGGATTTGGAAAAAGATGGAGAAGAGAGGGAGAGAGCCAGAGGGAGGGAGGGAGGAGAAAGAGGCAGAAAGAATGACAGTGAGATATAGACAAAGACAGACAGACATACAAATATAGAGACGTGGGGAAGAGGGAGCAACAGAAAGGGGGGAGAGTATGGCAGAGACAGGCAGACGGACTGACAAACAGACATACATACATACAGAGAGGGAGAAACGTAGTGGGACAGACAGATGGAGAGAAGGGGGGAAAGGGGGAGAGAGAGAGAGAGAGGGAGAGAGAGGGAGGAGCAGAGGGAGGGATAGAGGGAGGACAAGAGGGAGAAAGAGAGGGATAGAGGGAGAGAGAGATGGAGGGAGAGAGGGAGAGAGGGAGGACAAGGCCGACAGGGCGAAAGAGATGGAGGGAGCGAGGGAGGGAGACGAATAGTAAGAGAGACATACAGATAGCCAGACAGACAGACGGGGAAACACGAGAGAACGGTAAAAGGAGAGACATGGAGAGTGAGAGAAAGGAGAGAGGGGAGAGAGAGAGAGAGACAAAGATAGGAAAGGGGTGGAGTTCGTTC
>CATLJK010000048.1:0-30000 GCA_949987565.1 Luidia sarsii
TCCCTCCCTCCCCCTCTCGTTCTCCCTCCTATCTCTTTATCTCGTCACAAGTGACTTGGCACTATTACTTAGACGCATAGACATAGGATACCCCTGTTCTCTGTGTCTCACTCCTTGCCTTCCCTCGTCGCGTCCCTGCCGCGTAACCCGTATCCGTCTCGCCACCTCCGCTCCGTTCTTGGTTCACTCCAGAAGTGTTGACTCTTTTTTTCTCTCTCTCCTTCATTTTTTGTGTTGAGGGGAGAAGCTGTGAATTTGCGCATGCATGAGCCGTTCGAGTATAATAGCCAGGATATGACGGGGAGGGGAGTGTGGTATTGAAACAAAACACACACGAGTCGAGAGGGAATAGGGGAGGAGGGAGGAGGAGGAGGAGGAGGGGGGGGGACGTCTGATGGCCTTGTGTGAAACACCTTGGAGGCAGGCCGTGGGGCCGGTACGCACACCCCCCGACCGATGGGTGCCCAGGAAGACAGCGCCGGCTTTGCACGCTAGAACACCCCCTCAAATTGGTAACAAGCCTGCCCACCCTCAGCCCCTCTTCTCCCCTTCTCCCTTCACCCCGCCGTCCGCCCTTGCCTCGGCGTGCCACTGCCTCCGCCTCCGCCTCCGCTCCGCCTCCGCCTCCGCCTCCGCCTCCGCCTCCGCCTCTGCCTCTGCCTCTGCCTCTGCCTCTGCCTCTGCCTCTGCCTCTGCCACTGCCTCTGCCACTGCCTCTGCCTCTGCCTCTGCCTCTGCCCCTGCCTCTGCCTCTGCCTCTGCCTCTGCCTCTGCCTCTGCTCTGCCTCTGCCTGTGTCTCTGCCTCTGCCTCTGCCTCTGCCTCTGCCTCTGCCTCTGCCCCTGCCTCTGCCTCTGCCTCTGCCTCTGCCTCTGCCTCTGCCTCTGCCTCTGCCCCTGCCTCTGCCTCTGCCTCTGCCTCTGCCTCTGCCTCTGCCTCTGCCTCTGCCTCTGCCTCTGCCCCTGCCTCTGCCTCTGCCTCTGCCTCTGCTCTGCCTCTGCCTCTGCCTCTGCCTCTGCCTCTGCCTCTGCCTCTGCCTCTGCCTCTGCCTCTGCCTCTGCCTCTGCCTCTGCCTCTGCCTCTGCCTCTGCCTCTGCCTCAGCGTCTGCCTCTGCCTCTGCCTCTGCCCCTGCCTCTGCCTCTGCCTCTGCCTCTGCCTCTGCCTCTGCCTCTGCCTCTGCCTCTGCCTCTGCCTCTGCCTCTGCCTCTGCCCCTGCCTCTGCCTCTGCCTCGCCTCTTCGCCCTGCCGTGCCGACTTGGGCTCTGCCCGGGCTGTTCGTGTACCGGCGTACACACTATCATCCTACGAAGAACCCGCCAAAACATCTGTCCAAACATTTCGCCTCCGCGTTTCTTTTACCACTCTATCTTTCTGTCTGTATTTTCGTCTGTCTGTCTCCCTCTGTTTGTGTCTTTCTCTATCTTCCCTCTTCCTCTTCCTCTCTCTCTGCCTCTCTGTCTGTCTGTCTGTCTGTCTGTCTCTCTCTCTATCTCTCTATCCCTCTCTCTCTCTCTCCCTCTCTCTCTCTCTCTCTATCTCTCTCCCTCTCTCTCTCTCTCTCTCTCTCTCTCTCTCTTCCTCTCTCTCTGTCTCACTGTCTCCCCCTCTCTCTGTCTGTCTTTCTTTCTGTCTGTCTGTCTGTCTGTCTGTCTCTCTCTCTCTCTCTATCTCTCAGAGAGCGCCCCTTTTACAGTTTCAACAATAAAAGTAACAACGAACAAAATACCACCTGGTTCAGTTATAATGACATGCAGTAACGTGAACAGCCCGTTTTACGAGGGTGAATTAAGAACACGCACGTTTGAATTATTCGCAGATCCTGCAAGTTTGAATATTCATGGAGCTTCCCGATATGCCTGGATCGGTCGATTCACCGGTGTCTCCTATTGCAAGAAGCAGGGCGCCTTGCATCAATTATCCCACTTATATTATTCAATAATCGTGTGCTGTATTATCGCTGGACATATCGCCGGCACGCGCCGACCGAATGAGCGGTCGTCTTGCAGCGCCGTTGTAAAGCACGCACGCACGCGCAAAGCAACTTCCCTCCGTTTCAGGTTTCAAGCACAATGCCTCTCCCTATAAGATAAATGATCATCACACGACCCGCCTTCATCCAGATACCACATCACGTATTTGCAAACTCCAACTTAAGAGCTCATTCTTTTTCTTGTTTTACTCCACGTGCCTAGAAAACAGAGAGAACAGTCGGGTTTTGATCGCGTTTTGAAACAAGGAAGTCACGGGTGATTCAGGGAGTGATAGTTGGAGTGATAGCGGGGTTGGACTTTGAGAAGCAGTTAGCGGGGATTGCGAGGTGCGGTCGGGAGGGATTCGGTCTAAGTATGCACCACTTAAGTAGAACAGGAAGCACGTCGAAACGGGGAGGGGTTGGTGTTAGCAGAGCGAGATGAGGCCCACCGCCTCCCCCCTCGACCCCAACCACCGAGCCTATCTCCTCATTATGGTCCTTGAGCAGGCCTATTCGAGTGCACGTATGCGACGCGCCAGGTGGAGAGAGATGGGTGGGGGGAGGTATGACGATCATGTTTGCTCTGCGCGTTAAATGCGGCTAACTGATCGCGATACCGTGTCTCAGCCCTGTAATCATTGGCCCAGTTTTCAAACGCTTGACTCTCCACCGCAGTTCCCGATGAGGGAAAAAAAATTCCGAACAATACTCGAGCAAATAAGAACGATTCTTCCTCGTCGGCGAAGCATCCTGGTGACGATCTGGGATTTCTGATTAACTCGTGGTCGGTTTCTGTTTGCTCGTGAAGACAGTTTTTTTTAAAGGGTTTGTGGTTTGCTGGCTACGCAGTTTGGTTTATCTGCTCCGTGAATTCAACCATCTGAAACGCCAGGCTCAGGGGACTGGCGCATGCGCTCTGCCGGAAGTCCTGGGAGTCTTGAGAGAGAGAGGCGCAGACTGTGTATTAAGCTCGCTCCAGTAGACATTGAGTAGCTTCATACTCTTCTGCTCTGTTTTTTCTCTCATCTCCCTCTCTCCCTTCCTCTCCCTGTTTCTCTTTTCCCCATATCGTTCTCTGTCTCTGTCTCTCTCCCCTTTTCTCATTACCTCTCCTGGCTCACCGCCCTTCATCTCTCCTCTCTCTCTCTCCCTCCCTCTCTCCCTCTCCCTCCCTCTCTCCCTCTCCCTCCCTATCTCTCTCTATCTCTATCTCTCTCTCTCCTCTCCCTCTATCTCTCTCTCTCCCTCTCTCTCCCTCCCTCTCTCTCCCTCTCTCCCCCTGACTCTCCCTCTCCTCCTCTCTCCCTCTCTCCTCTCCTCCCTATCTCTCTCTATCTCCATCTCTCTCTCTCTCTCCCTCTATCTCTCTCTCTCTCTCCCTCTCCCTCTATCTCTCTCTCTCTCTCCCTCTCTCTCCCTCTCTCTCTCTCTCCCTCTCTCTCCCTCTCTCTCCCTCTCTCCCTCTCCCTCCCTATCTCTCTCTAATCTCCATCTCTCCCTCTCTCTCTTCCTCTCTCCATCTCTCCATCTCTCCCCCCCTTCTCTCTCCCTCTCCCCTCTCTCCCTCCCTATCTCTCTCTATCTCCATCTCTCTCTCTCTCTCTCTCTCCCTCTATCTCTCTCTCTCTCTCTCTCTCCCTCTATCTCTCTCTCTCTCCCTCTCTCTCCCTCTCTCTCCCTCTCTCTCCCCTCTCCTCTCTTCCCTCTCTATCTCCCCTCTCGTCGATCTCTCCCTCTCTCCCTTCCATCCCTCCCTCTCTCCCCCGCCCATCTCTGTCCATGAATGCAATGATAGGATCGATCAGGGCGCCCCTCCCACTGGCAATCAATTGCGTCTCCGCTATTTTGATGAGCTTGTAGCCATAGCAATCAGATATAATTATTTTATCGCAATCGACGTGATAGCGCGCGAGGCGAGACCGCGACTCGCCTGACAGCTTCCTGGGGCTCGGTGTACGAACCTTGGCGTCCTTGTACGAGGGCGTGACTTACATGGATATGAAAATGTGCCCTGGTAATATCGCTGATTCACCATAGATGTATCATATACTGCAAATTGGGTCGAGACTCTACGCCAGTTAAATAGATATATTAAAATAGGTCGCTGACAAATTGCAGTATATCACAAATATACAGTAATTATTTCAGTTATTGCCTGAAATATCGCAGTTATTTGCCTGATATATCGCAGTTATTTTCTTGAAAGGTTATTTTGCAGTTATTTGCCTGATATATATCGCAGTTATTTGCCTGATATATCGCAATTATTACCCTGATATATTGCAGTTATTTGCCTGATATATATCGCAGATATTTGCCTGATATCTAGCAGTTATTACCCTGATATATCGCAGTTATTTGCCTGATATTTATCGCAGTTATTACCCTGATATATGGCAGTTATTTGCCTGATATTCGCAGTTATTACCCTGATATATCGCAGTTATTTGTCTGATATATCGCAGTTATTACCCTGATATATTGCAGTTATTTGCCTGATATATCGCAGTTATTACCCTGATATATCGCAGTTTTTCCCTGATATTTTACAGTTATAGTTTTGCAGATGTAGCCTATCACAGCTACATCGCAGAGCTATCGCTGATATATCTTGCAGTCGTGCCACCGACATACCACAGCTCTCATGACATTTTGTATCAGAGATTTTTCATCTGACTGTATGTCTCTCTTTGTGTCTTGTTTCAATGCAGGCGAGAAGCCCCACAAGTGTCTGGTATGTGGCAAGGCTTTCAGCCAGTCGTCCAATCTGATCACCCACAGTCGCAAGCACACGGGCTACAAACCCTTCGGCTGCAAGATCTGCGGCCGCGCCTTCCAGCGAAAGGTGGACCTGCGCCGCCACTTCGAGACACAGCACCCGGACCAGGAGCGTAGCGTGGCCACCACGATAGGCATGATCACGATGTGATGCCTCTCCCTCCTCAACCACCACGATAGGCATGATCACGAGACATCGTGAAAACTGACCACGTGAAGACATCGTGAACAGTGGCCACGGTGGAGACATCGTGAAAACTGGACAACGTGAAGACATCGTGAACAGTGGCCACGGTGGAGACATCGTGAAAACTGGACAACGTGAAGACATCGTGAACAATGGCCACGGTGGAGACATCGTGAAAACTGGATAACGTGAAGACATCGTGAACAATGGCCACGGTGGAGACATCGTCAGGGCCGGACACAATGACGTTACAGGCGCGACCGTGACGTCAACGGGAGGACCGGGCGTGATGACGTCACGGATCCCCGATTGCCCTGATTCACGGTAGAAGCGCGTCGGCGTCACGCTGCACGGTCCCCGTCACGCAACTACGCAAATATTGCGTGACGCCACGAACAATTGCGTGACTCATGAGATGCCGCACGCCGGCCCCGTGAACTGTCGAATGGCCTCGGTGTCAGGCGACCTTTGACCCCGACGAGTCAAAGTATCGGCCGTCACCTTTTATGTGAATATCTTTTTTTTTTGGTTGCAAAAATGTAATATATATATTTCCAGAATATACATATGATAGGGTTGCATATAACAGACTGCAATTGAGTTTCATTCAGCGTGTGTCAATATAGTAGTGTAGGAATTTGCTTTCATTTGAAGCCGGGATCCTTATTAAAAAAGACGAGAAGAAAACGTGTCACATTGGGGAAATAGAAAGGCAAACAATTTATATTAACAGCGAGCAATATGTCCCTGAGATGCCAAACTATCTACAAAAGTAATAATTATAATGATGAAAGTCTCTCGATTTGCAATATTTCATTTGTAATTTAAAATTAGGCGTGCGGATTTAAACGTGTATTATCGTATTTATTTATATTTGTACCCTCAGGGTATACTTGCTGCATATTTATTGCAAAGAATACGGCCATAGCGTACACATCCAATAATCCTGGCTAACATAGTGCTCATAATATTAATTCAATCAGTAAGCGATATTAGTGATAGGGGCAGGGGATTAGATCGGGAAGGGTTCGTCTTGGTTCCTTCTGAGGAAAGAAGGGGGAGGGGCGGGCTTTGAGGGGATGGGCGGTGACAATCTGCTAGCGGGTAACTTCGGAACGTTTGGAGTATACCGATTATCGGAGAGAGATGAATTTAGATTTCCAAAAAAAAAAATCTTTTCATACGAGTGCAACAGAAATATTGACAGAGGATATAACGAGCGAGGAAATAATGAATAAATAAAAAATAAAATGAAACAAAAATTTACATGAATAATTATTTGTAGCCGTGTGTTTATTTCATATGGCGTTCTTGGATTTTGCAAGCCCCAAAGGAAAGAATGGACTGATATAACAAAACAATAATCAGGAGTTTATTTGTCATTTTGATAAAAAATATATACAAAAAAACCTTATCAGGTCTGGCTGAGGCGCTATGGATTAAAATGACGCCCTGGCACACGAATAGGAGAGATTTTCGTGCAGAATACGGCGCTCAAATCGGCCTGCGATGTTTGCACAGCCAGATAAGACTGGAGTCTGTAGTGAGGAAGGTGAAGGTGGATGAGACAACACAACAGCTGCTGCGCCTCGCTTGAATTCCCGCCGATTTTTCTGCAAACTCAGCCGTTGATTAGAGAGAGCTAGCCGGCAGCCACATTTACAAACTCCTTGCAGCTCTGGAATCAATATCAGCCAAGAATCGGTGGAAGGGATATCGACAAAAATAATAATAATGATGGTAATAATAACTCCTCTTCCTCGTCCACGTTGAGATCATCACCGAAGCTCTTCTGACTGGTAGTGGACAGGCGGCATGCCCCGTTGTGCTGGGAATTTAGGATCGAACCTCCATCGGACCAGAACTGTTTTTTTTTAATTCGGTCTTCATCTTTCCATAATAATTGATCGTGTTTTGTCCTTCTGACTTTCTTGGATGCTAAGGTACAGCGAGAGGGATGGAGGGAGAGCGAGATGGGGGAGAAAGAGAGGGAGATGGAGAAGGAGAGAGAGGGAGAGAGAGAGAGAGAGAGAGAGAGAGAGAGAGAGAGAGAGAGAGAGAGAGAGAGAGAGAGAGAGAGAGAGAGAGAGAGAGAGAGAGAGAGAGAGAGGGAGAGAGAGAGAGATAGAGAGAGAGAGAGAGAAAGAGAGAGAGAGAGAGAGGGGAGAGAGAGAGAGGGGAGAGAGAGGGAAGTGAAAGAGAGGGAGAGAGAGGGGAGAGAGAGAGAATGAGAGAGAGAGAGAGAGAGGGGGAGGGGGATAGAGAGAGAGAGATATGAGGTATAGATTGCACTGAAAAGTGATTACAGTCAAGTACCTTAAAATGTAAAATCGACATTTTACCCATATGTTGCCCATGCTTGGCCTTAATAATATGACAAAATCAACTGCCTGGAAATTTCGTCTCATTACCTAGTTTGTTTTCAAAATCAAACGTGTATCATCTTGCCCAGTATGTGATGCACTTGAATGTGAACTAACGCTTTCCAAGCTTTGTCGAGGATTCATAGGCTGTGTATTATAAGGCTCGCTTTAACCCAAGCAGCATTTTTGAAAACCAATTTTGGTCCAAAAATCAGCTGGTAACAGTACTGACCAATAGAAGCCTAACTATCGGGTGGTTAGGCTGGCTTGTGCTGGTCGCAATTAATCATAAGCTTCCAATATTTCTGATATAACTAGGCCCAGACAGCTTGGGCCAATGCTTTTTGTCGAACGCTTGTTTTACGGTGTAGTAAGAATGCTAGCGGCCGTGACGGCGCCTCGCCGTGGGTCTGTACACGGGCTGGCTACACTCGTAATCACGGTCAGTGGGAAAACACCGCGTACTCAACGCGGAGTGCGAATCTCACCACGGATTTACTGCCACACTGTTTGCATTCTCCCTGCCACTCAAGTCCATCTTTCATGGTTCGGATTTGGTCTTCTCTGTCACTCGATGGATTCCCCATGGCGTCGGTGAGTGGAGGAGAGGATCGACCGACAGCCAGAGCGACAGGTTCACGATGAAACGAACAAACAGATGAAGTGAGTTCTTTGATTCACCAAGCTCGACTTCGTCTGCATAGATGGAAAGGCTGAAAACACACTGTCTATCCCAATGTGTACCACAAAGAGGTATCAGAACAGCTTCTTCCCTCGTTCAGCCTCTCTCTGGAATTCCCTTCCTGGTTCATGCTTCCCACCCTCGTGTGATCTGGTCATTTCTGAAGAGGAATGTCATTTCCTTATTTTTTCAGCCTTTTTCAGCCTGAAATTCTCCTTATTATTTTGTAAGCCCTTAATTCCTTGAGTGGCTTTATAACCTCGATTCGGCCGAATCTGCATAAATGACTAAAAATAATCACATGTTGGAAGTCTTTGTTGTGGTTGAATCTCGGGTAATTTTGTTTTCCCCAAAAATGGACAATCTTCCTCATGGGCGAAGCTGAAGGTCCTTTTCTCTTTCTTTGCCTAGTCCTTTATCAAACATGGATGGGTCAAATCTGAGGCAAAGTTAGCCGGAGACCGAGCCGAAGAGGAATTTGGGACTGTGCTCCGGATGTCATGCTAAAGAGTCCTCATTAAGTCCCGTAGACACAGAATCATGGAAAGCGTTGAGCATAGAGCATGTCGAATTATAGATGACATCCTATGGAGAAAACTGCACGCATACAGTCCGTGCACGATCAACCCGCCTTTGCTACAGATAGCCTTATTTCCATAGGAATCACACAAGCGCAGATTTTGCCTATAGGCCTATTTGTTGAAGAGATTGTCGGTGATAGGGAAACTAAAGAAGCCAGATAACTAGTGGAAATCTAAATCAAACCCCAGGACCAAAGGAGGAGTGGCAGAGATGATATATGACCCGGCACAGCATAATGAGGAATAACCCCACTTTTGAGATTTTGAGCTTTTATAATGATGTGAAAGAATATACCATTAGCTTTCAAATGATATCAAAATATAATATCCTCTAAAACTTAAAATTTCCGAAAATAAAAACAAGAAAATTGATTTGTATTCGAATTGTGAAGATACTTTAACTTCAGGCGTTGTTTACTCAAAAACTGGTTTGGTGGGATATTCCTCATGTCGTTGTGCCGGGTCATAATATATCATTTATTTTACACGCTGTCAGGTAAAGCAGGCAGGGAGGGAGCTCGATGAGCGCGTGTCGGCGCTGAGGCTCGGCCGTTGGTTCGACGCTTTTCACGGCGGCCTGTTAAGCCGACTGCGCGGTGCGAGCGATACATCGGGTCCGTGGAGATGGACAACATCCAAGGCAACAACAGCGGCACAGCAATTGCAACAGCAAATGGAATTGATATTTGTTTATAGCGTCAATGTTAACTGAGTGGTTTCAACCTATTCTCATTATAGTATTATAGTACTGGCTATAATACAGGCTATAATTATCGTCATTGCACTTCGCGTCATATTGGTTTACTGCACTTATCCAGTTTTGCACACAACCTAAGGACTCAATCTTACTCAAACCACAGCAGAACAATTTGGGTGGAATGGTAAAGGGCCACACGTTTGGTGCGCAGTGTATGTGGCCCTTTGATTTGAGCAGAAATAACGCCATTCGTGAGGAATCAAGGAACAAATACATGGGATGGGATGGGATGGAGTGGGATGGGATGGGATGGGGTGGTATGAGATGGGATGGGATGGGGTGGGGTGGGGTGGGATGGGATGGGATGGGGTGGGATGTGATGGGATGGGATGGGATGGGATGGGGTGGGGTGGTATGGGATGGGATGGGATGGGGTGGGATGTGATGGGATGGGGTGGGATGGGATGGGATGGGATGGGATGGGGTGGGATGGGATGGGATGGGATGGAGTGGTATGGGATGGGATGGGATGGGGTGGGATGGGATGGGATGGGATGAGATAGGATAGGATAGGATAGGATGTGATGGGATAGGATAGGATAGGATAGGATAGCGTGGGATAGGATGGGATAGGATAGGATGGGATAAGATGGGAATTCCTGAATTCCTGAATTCCCGAATTCCTGAATTCGGATGCATGTAAAGTAATAGAATGCCCGTTAGTATGTTCAGCTGGATTGGGCTATAGTTGGCTAAATTCTGCAGTAATGACGTTGGGTTTTTCGTCTGTGTTTCGTTCTTCTTTTTACGATCTTATTTTTTCGTTTGGCTTTCCGTTCTCTATTTTTTTTCGATCTCTTTTTTCTTTTCTTTTTTCTTTTCTTTTTTTCAGTTTTCACCTTTCGGTTTTCGTTCTCTACTTTTCGTTTTCCACTTTTCGTTAATTTGTTTCTATTTCGCCTATCGTTTCTATTTGGATTCTCTTTGTTTGTTTCTTTTCTTGTTTACAGCAGGTGGCCAAGATGCAGGTGGCACATTATTGTGAATAACAGTTTAATTAAATAAAATATTATTTGGATTAATTCATCATTTTGATAGGTACAATCTGCTGGTGGGTGAGGTAAGGAGTCGGTTAGGGGGCAAAGATCTAGGAAGAGTCAGGAACTCTCTGATGTCTGTGCGGGGGTGGCTGTGGTTAGCTCGTAGCCCGCTTAGAGATGCTCACTAATCCAAGGGCTGGATATGTGCTGGGTGATGTGGGATCTTCGCCCAGTTTATCAACGTGGAAGATGACAGAGAGAAAGGGATGGAACGGCATAAAGACTCGTGGGAAACGACCACTGATCTCATCCTATGCACGGGCATGGATTGAGTTTGTAATCATGAGGGTGACAGATAATATATACAATCAAACCGCAGTTTGGAATCAATCGATACTAATAAAACAGATGTCAAGCTTAGATGCATGGTCAATGAACCCTGCTTTATTGGTTGGTCAACCTCCTGTCCTCATTTCAGAGAACACGTCCCTCCTTCCTCTTCCTTACAACTTGACCGTTTCACGATGGCAGTTCCTCCGATGCCAAATGGCCTCCACACCTCTGCCATAAGAAGATGCCGATGAAGACCCAGGTGGGCTCGTTCGGGATCTGATTCGAGGATCCAGCACAGGCCAAAAAAGTTTAACAAACCAAAAATCCTCCAGATGACGGCCAGAGCATACTGGTCGAAAACGTCGAGTTACCACTCAGGTTCTTTTCAGAACTACACCTCTTCCTTTAAGAGACATTATACATGGTGTCACCGCAAACCTTCCTATATTAAATCCAAAATCAATCGATATTAATAAGACACAGAGGCCAAGCTTAGATGCATGGCGTTGTGATCAATGAACCTCAATGGACGCATTTACCCTGCTTTATTGGTTGGTCAACCCCCTTTTGTCAGAGAACAGACGTCACTCCAATGTGGACCGTTGACTATTTCAAGGTGCCTATTTCTCCGATGCCAAATGGCCTCGACATCTTTGCCATAAGAAGATGCTGAAGATGGCCAGGCTGGTGGATCTGATTCAAGAATCTTTCACAGGCAACAAAATTAAACAAACCAAGGAAAAACTAACTGGGAACCTTTAAACAAACTTAGAAATTGGCAAAGAAAACTTTGACTGGACCGGTACTTGAATCCGAGACCTCTGGATTAACGTACCAGTGCTCTTACCATCTGAGCTATCCAGCCCTTAGATGGTGGCCTTCCCTAATAGTCAACTAGTCTTTGGCACACCAGTGCTCTTACCATCTGAGCTATCCAGCCCTTAGATGGTGGCCTTCCCTAATAGTCAACTAGTCTTTGGCACACCAGTGCTCTTACCATCTGAGCTATCCAGCCCTTAGATGGTGGCCTTCCCTAATAGCCAACTAGTCTTTGGCACACCAGTGCTCTTACCATCTGAGCTATCCAGCCCTTAGATGGTGGCCTTCCCTAATAGTCAACTAGTCTTTGGCACACCAGTGCTCTTACCATCTGAGCTATCCAGCCCTTAGATGGTGGCCTTCCCTAATAGTCAACTAGTCTTTGGCACACCAGTGCTCTTACCATCTGAGCTATCCAGCCCTTAGATGATGGCCTTCCCTAATAGTCAACTAGTCTTTGGCACACCAGTGCTCTTACCATCTGAGCTATCCAGCCCTTAGATGGTGGCCTTCCCTAATAGTCAACTAGTCTTTGGCACACCAGTGCTCTTACCATCTGAGCTATCCAGCCCATTAGATGGTGGCCTTCCCTAATAGTCAACTAGTCTTTGGCACACCAGTGCTCTTACCATCTGAGCTATCCAGCCCTTAGATGGTGGCCTTCCCTAATAGTCAACTAGTCTTTGGCACACCAGTGCTCTTCCATCTGAGCTATCCAGCCCTTAGATGGTGGCCTTCCCTAATAGTCAACTAGTCTTTGCCGGAGTGGGGGCGCCAGTCAGAAGCAATTCAACCATTAATTGGTTTGCAGAAAGAGGACAACCATTCCGTGCTTTTTTCGCAGACATTATTGGCCTCATACATATACAGGGTCCAAGGTTTCTATTCCAAGACATGGTTTCGTCTGAAGAAAAGGAGAGAAGAGAGAAGGGGGGAGAGATGAGAGGGAGGAAAGAGAGATAGAGCTTAGAGAGAGAAGAGAGAGGGATCGGATTGAGGGATAAACGAACAGACAGACAGACGTAGAAGAGAGTGAGACGGGTGGTAGAGATACACAGACAAAATATGAATAGAAAAACGAAGGAAGACTTTTGACTTTCCAACTGGAACTTTATTGTCAAAAGAAACAACTTTAGTAACAAAGTATACAAATTAAAAGACTGTTCCAGTTGATTCCACATTAAATTAACGGTAAAGAAGTAAAGAAAGAGAGACAGATAGGCAGACAGTCAGTCAGAGACGGAAAGACAGAGTCAAACAAAGACATCAAGCTAGAGAGACAGAGAAAGAGGAAGCTGAGACGATAATCTTCTCTTTGTGTAGGAATACATTGTAGGAATATTGTGCGATCGCATCCCACGCAAACACATTCACATCACTTCTACGATATAAAAGCGCAAGGATACGGCAAGAACATGGTTATATATCTCCAGAAGTAACGCTCTCCTAAACACACAATCGTGGAAGGAGATTACGCTCTTCATCTAGAAACGAGCTGGTGTTCTATCGAGCCTGCACCTATCATACCGTGTACATTGACGGCAACGAGACACGATGCGATCTCGCCAGGAGATTGAATGCTTTCTTCCCACCGCGGATCGCACACGAGGGGGATAAGTCGGAGAGTCGACCTCGTGAATTTGTGAATTAAAAACAGCCCTCGACATAATAGCTGCCCTGAAAAGACAGAGGCGGAAAGCGGGAGACGGAGGGAAAGAGAGGAAGACAGAGGGAGGGGAGAGATATGAATGAGGGAGAGAGAGGGAGAGAGAGGGATGAAGGGAGGGAGGGTAGGGGAGAGAGAGAGGAGGGCAGAGGGAAGGGAAAAGAGGAAGAGGCAGGGCGGGAGATAGAGGGAGGAGAGAGGGGGAGTGGAAAGAGAGGGAGAGAGATGGATGATGGAAAGAGAGAGGGGAGGGAGGGAGAGAGAGGAAGAGAGGGAGGAAGGGAGAGGGAGAGATAGGGAGGGAGAAAGAGGGGAAGAGAAGGAGGGAGAGAGAGAGAGAGGAATGGAGAGAGAGTGGGAGAGATGGATGATGGATGGACAGAGGGGGAGGGAGAGAGAGGGGGAGGGAGGGAGGGACGGAGGGGAAGGAGAGAGAGGGGGAGCTAGGAAGGGAGGGAGGGGAGAGAGATAGAGGGGGAGGGAAACAGGGAGATGCGAAGGACTAAATCGAGTATAAATCCGAATTCCTAAGTGGCGTCTTTGAAGGGGTTTGTTGTTGGTACGGCTTAGCAGGCATCCAGGGAGTTAGATAATGGAATGGCGAAGGATGAAATCTCGAAGCAAAAAAAAGAAGAATGAAAGAAGGAAAGACACAAAAACAAAAACAATTGGAAGGAAATGGAAGACAAGGCTGAACAAATCTGGGTTTTAGTCAATCCGACCCGACTTGATATTTTTACAACGTCTTACCAAATATACCGTACAATAACTCAACTATCCAAGAATAATCCAAACATCTAAAGAGGGTCTGGTTTTCTGGAAATAAAAAGACATTTTTTTTTTTTTTTTTTGGGGGGGGACATTTGCACTGCAGGTTTTCATAAAGGATTAAGCTCCTTATGAAGAGATCAGGTGGACAGGGGAATACTCCCAAAGGGTTGGCAACGAGGGAAAAACACCATACCCCCACATTGGCATAATGTACACAAAAACTATTATTTTGAAATACTCAAAATAGAAAGACGAAATTACAATGATACAATGTTACATCGCTTGGCATGGATTTTAAAAGAAAGAATGATTCTGGGAAATAATATCTACTCACGTAAACTTATCAAAATTTTTTGCTTCGAGTATAAAGTAACCAAATACATTAGGAAATTAGGAGGGCCTGACGTTTCGATACAAGCAGGACCGTCCTCAAAGGTCCTGCTTGTATCAGACCCTTTTACCTTTCTATTCACTTATCTCAGAAAGCAATGAAGAAGAAAGTCCTAAACGTGGAAATAATTTGTTTTGAAGAATGGCAAACACATTTTCACTTGAACCCGAGATCTCCGATCTACGACAATAGTGGCTCGTTCTATTTCCTTAAGTTGGTAAAATTCAGCAGTTAGACTCAGCCTAAAATTTTCTTTAAACTTCTTTATGTACGGTAATGATTTATGCAAAGTATGGTGCAAACGGTTTGCTGACTAAAATGACCAAAAAGTGAATAATTATCAGAAAGTTGTGGGGCCTAGCGTTTCCATCCTAGCAGGACCTTTCTTCTGCCTTTGAGAAAGGTCCTGCTAGGATGGAGACCTCAGGCCCTGCTATGTTTTGATCTCCATGTTGCGTAATGACATTATTTTTAACTTATCTTAAAGGCAATTTACAACATTGGTAAAGGTCAAAATATTTCCACAGTTTTGTGTGTTAAACAATTAAACGTTCCAAAAAAGAAATCCTGCGAAGGTTTTAGATGAAATGGTAATCTGAGAAAGTAGAAACAGACAAAAAAAATCGTCACGGTTTTCGCACCGTTCTGTGGTGTAAGAAATAAACTATTTGTCGATGTTTGAGTAAAGACTTCTCGAAAAGTACAGCATTCCAGACCCTAAGATTTCAACATGAGGATTATATCATGACCATCTACAAACTATGTAAATTAGAAGGACATTTGTGGACATCGATGTTTTCCGATCTTCCCAATGTTGTATTGGGTCTTTCGGCTAAAGGTACTACGTTCAAGTCCCGATTTTTAATTGATTTTTTCTTCATCTTAAAGAACAAGAATTAATAAAATAGGACGGGCAATGGGAGGGCGCCAGGAGAAACCCTAATACGCCACAATAAACATAACGGACCTTCATTACGTAATGCACTAAGTGACAGAGATAAACAATTAACCCTCATCCATTGATATCAATTGGATTGATGAAAGGGTAATCATTCCTTCTTAGTTTTCTCATACAGTAAAAGGTTTCACCATATGGCTAGACATGTCATACCCGTATTTCAAACTATATTTCATAGAAAGGTTTAGTGGCAATAAATGATTGGTAACTTGGTTACGGTAAGGTACAATTGCTGGTTTGTTTGTTTCCCGATCTCCTTATCAGCCTTCCCCTGGAGTGGCCTTCTTTAGACCTTGTTTGGCGATTGTCCAAAAACAAGTTTACTTGTGAAGAAAATAATGTGAAAGAAAATAAATATTGCAAACTGTTTACAGGACCATGTTGACCCATGTTTAACTACCCAAAATAAAAGTGCAACTCAGGGCGCGTGTCATTTTTTTTAAATTTTGGAATTTAAGACGGTAGACTTAAATGCAGAGGGCCTGAGGTTTCGAACCTAATGGGACATTTTTTGAAGGCAGGACCTTTCTCAAAGGCAGGATTTCTCTCAAAGACAGGACCTTACTCAAAGGCAGGACCTTTCTCAAAGGCAGGACCTTACTCAAAGGCAGGACCTTTCTCAAAGGCAGGACCTTTCTCAAAGGCAGGATTTCTCTCAAAGACAGGACCTTACTCAAAGGCAGGACCTTTCTCAAAGGCAGGACCTTCCTCAAAGGCAGGACCTTACTCAAAGGCAGGACCTTTCTCAAAGGCAGGATCTCTCACAAAGGCAGGACCTTTCTCAAAGGCAGGACCCTTCTCAAAGGCAGGACCTTTCTCAAAGGCAGGACCTTTCTCAAAGGCAGGACCTTTCTCAAAGGCAGGACCTTTCTCAAAGGCAGGACCTTTCTCAAAGGCAGGACCTTTCTCAAAGGCAGGACCTTACTCAAAGGCAGGACCTTTCTCAAAGGCAGGACCTTTCTCAAAGGCAGGACCTTTCTCAAAGGCAGGACCTTTCTCAAAGGCAGGACCTTACTCAAAGGCACGACCTTTCTCAAAGGCAGGACCTTTCTCAAAGGCAGGACCTTTCTCAAAGGCAGGACCTTTCTCAAAGGCAGGACCTTACTCAAAGGCAGGACCTTTCTCAAAGGCAGGATCTTACTCAAAGGCAGGACCTCTCTCAAAGGCAGGACCTTACTCAAAGGCAGGACCTTTCTCAAAGGCAGGACCTTACTCAAAGGCAGGACCTTACTCAAAGGCAGGATCTTTCTCAAAGGCAGCACCTTTCTCAGGTCCTGCTAGGATCGAAACATCAGGTCTTCTGACGTCAACCATTTGTAATGATTATAGAAAATATTTTGAGTATACCTGTTCTGGGGCGGGTTTTGTCTTTCCTAAAAGGTTGAAACGTCATCAGCTCGCGGAGAACAGACTATTCCTTTGCACACTACCGTGCACAGCTTGCATTTCGATGTATTTTGCTTAAGAATGGATAACAAAATGGGGTCTTAGCGACAGGCCGATTGGAACATGGTCTGGAATGAGTTCAATATGCGTGGGTACCAGGCGCCAATACCCAATTAGCAGCGGTAAATATACACACGGACACCAGGGACATTTCCCCTCAAATGAGGTCTTTAAAAATGGCTGCCGTTTACAGTCGTTCCGGAACAAAACCCCTGAAAGTGCGACAATGCCAGCCTCATGAATAATGCATCGCTCTAAAGGTGGTGGCTGGTAGCCCGTCGTGAACCGAACGCGTGCGAGCGCGCGGCAGGGAACCAGCCAAGTTCCGCTCATGAATGTGGATAAATGGGCTTCACATAATCGTTGGGGAAAGTAAAAAGGGGGGGGGGAATCCTTCACATCAGGTCATGGTTGGAGGGATGAAGAGGCCTTGGAAATGTCG
Organism: Luidia sarsii; assembly: GCA_949987565.1. Taxonomy (NCBI): domain Eukaryota; kingdom Metazoa; phylum Echinodermata; class Asteroidea; order Paxillosida; family Luidiidae; genus Luidia; species Luidia sarsii. Next base: position 17,127 of record CATLJK010000048.1, read on the forward strand.
GGAAAAGGTAATCGCTAAGAACCTCATAAATATGCACGACTCTTTGATGCCTGTGCTTAAGCGATGGCATCGCTAGGCGGAGTGTTTCCAACCGATGGCTTGACATCTAAACATTTCATTTTGCCAATTAATCTTTTAAATCAACACACACATGGTGGACGATCAGAGAGACATACGATCGCATGCTTGTTCCGACACAAACTCTTCCCCATCATAATTCAAAATCATCACAATATCTCGAGAAAAAACACAGAGCTGTGGAACCATTACGCTATCAAAGATATATACAAAAAATAAATGCTAAAGTAATATTAACTGCTCACTGACTATAATAACCAAAATGCAATCGTCAAAAGTTAAGAGTGCCCGACGTAAACATTCCCAGTACAACCTTTCTCTCTTCTCTCATGTTTTGCAATTTTTCACCTGTCAGGAAATAGTTAAAACTGATAGATTAATAACAGACCGAAAGTAATTCTATTGGTTTTCTGTTTGTAGTATTATAAAGTATACATGTTATAAGAGGCAAATATGCGTGTGTTTCATAGGCACTATACCGCTACATTGTATCTGCGGTTACAAGCGGTTGCAATGATTCTGGTGAGATGTGTATTAAACGAGGAGACCAGAGGCACACGGTACATCTCTTGGCGGGTTTTTTTTCTCTACAGAATGTCGTCAAGCCTAATTTAATGAGAACAATATTTATGAACGGTCCGGCGGGAGATGGCGGGCGTGGACAGAGTTCTCGTGCGTCCGCGAGACGCGACACACGGCCCAGGCCAGACGGCACAAGCACGCTGATATTTGTCTTCCCGTTCTCGGCATAAAACTCCACGATGACACGCTGTTTGTCTTCGTCCAAGGCAACACCTCGGCCACAACTCAAACCGTCGTGCGGAGAGAGAGAGAGAGAGAGAGAGAGAGAGAGAGAGAGAGAGACAGAGAGAGATAGAGAGAGAGAGAGAGAGAGAGAGAGAGGGGGAGATAGGGGAGAGAGAGAGAGAGAGAGAGAGAGAGAGAGAGAGAGAGAGGGGGGAGAGAGAGAGAGAGAGAGAGGGGGAGAGATAGGGAGAGAGAGAGAGAAAGAGAGATAGAAAGAGAGAGAGAGAGAGAGAGGGAGGGAGAGAGGGAGAAAGAGAGGGAGAGGGAGAGAGAGAGAGGAAGAGAAACCGTCACCAACACGGCTTCCCTTCCGTTCGCGCGCTCGTTCACCATTTTTTGGGTTGGACAGTTGGAGAGGGAAGGGATGGGGGTGGGGAGATGAAGTACAGATGGATGGTTCAGCCGAATCTATTAGTATTCTGGGGAGAGGTGAAAACAATGCGTGCATCACAGACGGCAGTGGCTTGGCTTCTAAGGTCCCGGGGATGGAGTGAATATTTCACCGCCACCCATCTGCTGGGAAGAGGTGCACGTAGCATCGGGCAGGGCCTGGCCATAACACCTGGCCTAAATTCCCTAGCGGTCTACCTGCCGCTCTGCCATGGACCCTCATCTATTTGCCCGTATCGCTGCCTCCCTTGACCCGCGGTTGATATCATCACACCCTCTCTCTCCATCTCTGTCTCTCTGTATCTGTCCGTCTCTGTGCCTGTCCGTGTTTGTCTATCTGCCCATCTCTGTATCTGAAGTGATATGTCTGTTTCTCTGCATCTCTCTGTATCTGTCTGTCTGTCTCTGTGTCTGTTTCTCCCTCCCTCTCTGCCCCTCTCTATGTCTGTCTCTATGTCTGTTTCTCTGTCTCTCTCTGCCCCTCTCTGTATTTGTCTCTGTGTCTGTTTCTCCCTCCCTCTCTGCCCTTCTCTATATCTGTGTGTTTCTGTAACCCTCTCCTTTGTGATCTAATATTTTGAAGTGTACACAAGGGAGACAGCAGAAGACGACATGGATGCCGTTTCACAGCTGCTCATGTGTCCAGTCCGCCCATCTTACTGTCTTACTTACTGTTTCCTCACCTCTCCTCCCTCCTTCCCTCCGTCCCTCTCCCTTCCTCTACTACCCCAGACCTGCCGGCAGGGTGTGAAGGCAGAATCATAATATCATAATCACATCCGCGAGAGTGGCACAAGGGGACCACGGGGAAACAAGCACTTCATCAATCAATGTGTTGGGAGAAGAAGGGGGGAAGGATACAGAGGAGGAGGGAGGGGGCACGGGTGGCCACCACAGTACGCAGAGGCTGAGGTTGGAGGATGTGTTAGGGGTGTATTGGGTCTGGGAGGGAGGAGGAGGGATGGTTTGGGGGAGGGAGGGAGGGTTTGAGGGAGGGAGGGAGGGAGGGAGGGGAGGGAGGGAGGGTTTGAGGGAGGGAGGAAGGGAGGGAGGTAGGAAGAGAGGAAAGGAGTGAGGGAGGGAATGAAGGGAGGGAGGGAGGGGAGGGAGGGAGGTAGGAAGAGAGGGAAGGAGGGAGGGAGGGGAGGGAGGGAGGTAGGGGGGAGGGAAGGAGGGAGGGAGAGGAGGGTTTGAGGGAGGGAGGGAGGGTTTGAGGGAGGGAGGGTTTGAGGGAGGGAGGGTTCGAGGGAGGGTTTGAGGGAGTGAGAAGGGAGGTAGGAAGGGAAGGAGGGAGGGTTTGAGGGAGAGGAGGGACAGAGAGGCAAAGAGACAGAGACAGAGACAGTGACGTTGACGGAGAAGGAAACGTAGACAGAGAGTGGAAGACGAACAGACAGATGGGCGTTCTCGAGCACCATCATAGGTGGATTGGAAGGACACAGACAGACAAGACGGAAAGACAAACTAATGGACTAAAAATCAAATAACCCAAACCCATGGCCAGTGGCATTTACGAAGGCATGTTCTCTTGGTTGCCATTTGTTACCGGCTCCCTTGCAGTTGGCAGAGCGAATCACGTGACTTTCTCTTAGTCCCGTTCAATTAGGCCTGGTTCGATGACGTCAGCACGCATTGAATTCGCTTGAAAGGCTGCGGCACACACACAAATGAAAAATCGTATCGTTCGCCGACAATCTAGCGATGTTTTCTATTTTAAAAAGAAAAAGAAAAAAAGGGGGAAAAGGGTGAAATGAATAGATAAAAAACGGAACATCCATTAAAAAGAGACAAGGCTATCGGGCATGCAATATTATTAGCCGGCTATAATTGTATGCAAATCTGAACAATTCATTAGGAGAGAGGAGAGGAGTTGTACAGGCAAAGACCAGGGACCATTTGAAGTGGCTATATATGGAGCTCGAGGATTGAGGGATGGATTGATGCTATACCAATGTCAATAGAGCCACGTTTACTGCCTTTGTTCTTGAAAAAAATCATCGTTCCTCGCAACCTCTCCCTCTCCCCCGAACCCTTGCACCGGCTCCCCAGCTAGATTCAAGGAACAGCTGACTTGCGAGGCATGCCTCAAGCCATCACCAATAGAAATAAGCTGAACTGGTTTTCAGAACAGAGTCGAACGAGGGGCCGGGCGTTCTGGGGTAATGACCAAGGTGATGAGATGATGGAAAAATATAAATGCAAAGTACAGAGTCGGCATGTAGACAAAAATATAAAAATAAGAGCGCTGCAGACATTACAGCCTATTATGTTTTTTTGGTTTTTTTTTTTTTTAGTAGCGAGCACAACAGTGATGCATCGGTCGGGTGGATGTCGCGCAAATGTAATATTAATGGTGATGTCTTAATAGCGAAAAGGTTGGGCTAATTTATTGATGGCCCGATGCGGGGTGAATCAGTGGGCGCCTGAGTCCATCTGCAAGAGAGGTGGGGGGTGAGAGAGGGGTTGGGGAGGGGGTTGGGAGAGGGGATGCCAGTGACTAACAGCGGGCAGATTTTGGTCTCTGTTTTTGGGGGGAAGGGGGGGGGGGAGATCAGGGCCTTGGTAGTGCTTGGGGTAGCCGTCACACATCACTGGGTACCGGAGCCAAACATGCCACTGTATATACACGCAGTTTCCTCGATGTTTTAGGTGAAGCTAGACAGGAGTTGGGATTTACATTTTATTTCATGTTCTATTTCACAACCGTTGACAGATACAAGACAAATACAAAGGAGAGATATCAACAGATAGAATCAAGGAACATCATGGTTGTTTAAAAATCAGACGATATAATTAGTACTATACAACAGCAGTTTTCATCCCATCTCTTAATAGGATTTTTATTTATCTACTTTCAATTATGTCAAACAAATAAAGGAAAAACTGACTGGGAACTGTTAAATGATTTTGAAAATGGCTAAGAAAAATTGACCGGGACTCAGAACGGAGCCCTCTGGTTAAGCGATTTGCTTCGTACCATCAACATTTTCTTGGTCATTTCTCAAAACAATTCGAAATTAATTTTATTTATTTTTAAATATTTTATTCTGAATTTACAGAATTATTAGTTGACGAGACCAAATTTCAAGGTCCATTTTTTTTTAAGAAGGTCTATCACACAATAGGGAAACGAGTATTGATAGAAAATGGTACAAACATTCCCGATTTTGAGGGAAAACACTTAACTTCAGTATCTTCTACAACAAGTGTTGATGAAATAATGGCAATGTACAATCTGAATAATGGTTGGCGCTAATGTCCCAATCATCTACATCTTCCTCCACCACCTTATCATCATCTCAATCATCATTATCACGAATAGGCTCCAAGCTGTTCCTCCTCAACTTTATCCTTCTCCTACTCCAACACATACCACTCCACCTCCTCCTCCACCTCTTCCTGCTCCTCATCCTCCTCCACCTCTTCCTGCTCCTCCTCCCTCTTCCTGCTCCTCCTCCCTCCTCCTCATCCACCTCCTCCTCCTGCTCCTCCTCCACAACCTCCTCCTCCACCACCACCACCACCACCACCAACACATAGAGCTACACATCCTCCCATTATTATATTCATATACATCTGGACGTGTGTACGGGGTATCAGTTTTCAGAGTTCATTTTTTCAAGGAACTTCCGTGTCCTCTAATAGCTGACCTGATCTCTTCTCAGTCACTGAGTCCCGAAGGTGACATCTCAAGGATGTCCCCTTCTCGTCTCTAATGACCTCATCTCATCTCAACTACACGGCCAGCCAAACGGTAGGCGGACCTTCGATGACTGCCCTAACATCTCCACGTACCGGCCTATCTACAGAAGGCTTATCCCCCATCCTCCCACTAAGCGCCCGTCGAAGGTCAACCACACACGGATTAAAGAGGAATTAACCGACCATACGGGTAACTCACTCTGTGAACAAAACACCTCATCTTCACATGAGTACGTGATACTTCTTACAATAGATCGCATAGAATGGTGCGGTGCCTGCATATGCGCTAAGTGCCCTCAATTGATGCTATTATTATTATTAGCGTTAAATGTCCACTAAAAAATACCTCAAGTTGACTTGAAAGCAAACCGGATTAGCGCGCTAGTACCAGGTTAACTGTCAACGGATCAATGCAAATAGCGTTCATTCAACCAGACTGGGTGAGGCATATATGATGGGATGGGTTGCAAATAGATGACCTGGTAGCTGGTGTACTGTATATCTAATATTGGTGGTTAAAGCGGAGGGCAGAGGTGAGATACTGGGTGCTGGTTCTTCAGAGGTCATCACCAACACCAGCAACAGCAGCAGCATCAGCAGCAGCAGTAACAGCACCACCAGCAGCAGCAGCAGCAGCAGCAGCAGCAGCCCCGTGGGTGGTGAGCTGCCCCGCTGCCTGGGCTGTTCGTTCCCTCTGGCTTCCCATGCGGGCGAGTAAAGAGTCCAGGAATGGTCGGCTCTCGTCCCGGTCCAAGCACCTTTCAATCCTCTCACAGCGCCTCGCCAGTCTGAGAAACCCAACACATAAATCAGTCCAATACAATTAATGTCAAGTGACATACAAATGATGCAGACTACTCACTGTATAGGAGGGCGTACGATTACACCATTTAAAGTATCTTGAAGAAGAGGTATGTTCTGAAAAGGACCTGAGTGGTAACTCTATAGGAGGGTTTGCGGTGACGCCATGTATAAGGTCTCTTAAAGAAGAGGTGTGGTTCTGAAAAGAACCTGAGTGGTAACTCGACGTTCCGGCCAATATGTTCTGGCCGTCATCAGGAGAATGCTGCAGAACATACTGGCTAGGACGTCGAGTCTAATCACTCAGGTTCTTTTCAGAACCATACCTCTTCTTTAAGAGACCTTATATATGGTGTCACCGCAAACCCTCCTATAGAGTTATCACTCAGGTTCTTTTCAGAACCACACTTCTTCTTTAAGAGACCTTATACATGGTGTCATCGCAAACCCTCCTATAGAATAATCACTCAGGTTCTTTTCATAACCATACCTCTTCTTTAAGAGACCTTATACATGGTGTCATCGCAAACCCTCCTATAGAATAATCACTCAGGTTCTTTTCAGAACCATACCTCTTCTTTAAGAGACCTTATACAAGGTGTCACCGCAAGCCCTCCTATAATTATCGTTTCATTCATCATACAAAGCCTTAAGTCTGATCTAAACTACTTACTGACTACGAAAACCCAAATTCGAGTCTCAATAAGGGCATGACGTTTCGATCCTAACAGAACCTTCCTCCTTCCCCCGGGAATACCATTTATTGCTCTTTCTTCAATTCATTTCATTCATGTATAATACAATGTTACAGACAAAGGCCGAATCTTCCATCCACTGACAAAGGCCCTGCTGGGATCAACACTTAATCAAATGAAATTATAAAATCATTTCGTTCAGCTTGGCTGATTATTGAGAGTGAGTTTGAAGACCTCCAAAACAGCTTGGCTGCCGAATCAAAATTGTAGACTGAGATAGTCGACTCTGAGCTGTGGACTGCAGATTTATATATTCATTTATTTCTAAAAAATTAGTGGGCCTGACGTTCCGATCCTAGCAGGACCTTTCTCAAAGGCCTTTGAGAAAGGTCCTGCTAGGTTCGAAACGTCTGGCCCACTAAATTTTGAGATTTGCATTTTGGTAATGTTAGTCAGTAAGCAGTTTGCAACATTTTTGTATATCACTTATTCATTTATTTCACATTATTCATACACGGTAACCCATTCAACCGCGGTTGTTTTCCAAGGGGTCGTGTTTTTGTAATACATTTTCAATCCAAACAATAAAGTATAAAATTAGAAAGGAAAAATAGTATAGACAATACCAAGGAAAACCACAAGGCAGCAAGTAAAACAAGACAATACACCCAACCAAATCCAAACTCAAAAGAGCATAAAAAGTACGTCAATTGAAATAAATTACATGAATGTATGTTTAAAACAATACCTGAAATAATGAGTAAAACACATACAAAGTAACAGTTAAAAACATGTCAGCGCATGATTCGACACTGTCGACTAGGGATTCGACTGTTCATTGTCCGCTCGGACGCATTGTACGCTCGACTGCAGAGTGTCGACACAGTCGTCGACTGTTGAGGTACGAGTTTTTGCCAGTCGCGATTGTCGTCTGTCGACTCCCGAAAGGTAGCCAACACGACAGCCCGTACTGGTCATTGACGACTATTCTGTTTCGACGAGGTGTCGAAACCGAGGCTGTGAACCCGAGAACGAGGCTGTTCCCTATACACACGACTGTGACAACAGCACGGCACGCGAGTATTCAGGATTGCCACAACAAAGACGAGTCGAAGGGTTAGACAAATATAATCAAAATCTACCGAGCTAAAAATCAACAGCATTTTGGATACAATAGAAAGCCAAATTATATGACGTTGGTATATTGTATTCTCCAAAGCCAAGCCTAGAATAGACGTATGTGGGTCTAGGTCGACTGAACAGAGGCTAGAGACAAAACGATTTCCGAGCTCTTCGCCCGAGAGACGATGCTGAGAGAAAACAAATTAGCCCTCCTCGTCCAAGGATTACTTAGTCGAACTCAGTGACAATTATTGCCTATATCACAACAAAGGCATTTCCCTTTTCGATGTCGAACACCGAGATCAGGGCATAATTGCATCCGTTGGTGCTTTTGTGCGGCCAGTGGTGGGTCGGTGGGGCTGGGGTGGGGACGCAGCTAGGATCAGCTAATCGATCGCCCGCCCTATTCGCCCGCCTGTGCGTGTTGCGGTGGGATCCGGTGGCCTTCGGGAAAGATTGGCCAGATTAGCGAGGATGTCGACGATGAGGAATGACTCCGGGACGGCATCCAGGGAGCGGGAGCCGGGCTCGAGCGCCTGCCGGACAGCGGTGCGTATCCCCCGCCGACCCTCCCTCCCACTTCCCGCCTCGGTAAATTTTTCTTCTTTCTCTCCTGGACTTTTTTTTTCTTCATCTTATAATTTGTGTAAACCCTCAGTCTACCCCTCCCCCATGAATAAATGATAGGGCAATTCTCGCTCAGCAAATATTGAATTGTAATGGAGCAACGGGGCACAACGGCACGGTGTCCCGAACCTCTCCCTGGAAATTAATTGAAGACTCGTTAGGCTGAGGAGAATTGATAGCAGAGGGTCGGCCTGGGCGTCGGGCGAGCAAGGGACCGAACACGATACTGTATCCCCGTGTTATCTTTGAGTGTCCGTGTATACTGCACGCCCATTATTACCCCAAATGACCATACTACGGGGAGCTGGAAGCATAGACTACGCTCAATGATGAAAGAAGGAAGACAAAGCTGGGCAATGTTTAGGTAGCCTTTTGATCGGCATTGGTCGAAAAGTCAATTGTTATGAATGCTGGTTGATTAATAAAAGTCAATTCTAGCATTGTGTTAGTCAGAATATAGGATGAGGATGAAGAAGATGAGGAGCAGGGGAGGTAAGAAGGAACAGGAGGAGAATGAGAAATAGGTGGTGGAGGAGGAGAAGGTGGTGGTGGAGGAGGAGGAGGTGGCGGTGGAGGAGGAGGTGGAGGTGGATGTGGAGGTAGAGGTGGAGGTGGAGATAGAGGTGGAGGTGGAGATAGAGGTAGAGGTAGAGGTGGAGATAGAGGTAGAGGTAGAGGTAGAGGTAGAGGTGGAGATAGAGGTAGAGGTAGAGGTAGAGGTAGAGGTAGAGGTAGAGGTAGAGGTAGAGGTAGAGGTAGAGGTAGAGGTAGAGGTGGAGATAGAGGTAGAGGTAGAGGTAGAGGTAGAGGTAGAGGTAGAGGTAGAGGTAGAGGTAGAGGTGGAGATAGAGGTGGAGGTGGAGATAGAGGTAGAGGTAGAGGTAGAGGTAGAGGTGGAGGTCGAGGTCGAGGTCGAGGTCGAGGTCGAGGTAGAGGTAGAGGTAGAGGTAGAGGTAGAGGTAGAGGTGGAGATAGAGGTAGAGGTAGAGGTAGAGGTAGAGGTGGAGATAGAGGTGGAGGTGGAGATAGAGGTAGAGGTAGAGGTAGAGGTAGAGGTAGAGGTAGAGGTAGAGGTAGAGGTAGAGGTAGAGGTGGAGATAGAGGTGGAGGTGGAGATAGAGGTAGAGGTAGAGGTAGAGGTAGAGATAGAGATAGAGATCGAGATCGAGGTCGAGGTAGAGGTCGAGGTAGAGGTAGAGGTAGAGGTGGAGATAGAGGTAGAGGTAGAGGTAGAGGTAGAGGTAGAGGTAGAGGTAGAGGTGGAGATAGAGGTAGAGGTAGAGGTAGAGGTAGAGGTAGAGGTAGAGGTAGAGGTAGAGGTAGAGGTAGAGGTGGAGATAGAGGTGGAGGTGGAGATAGAGGTAGAGGTAGAGGTAGAGGTAGAGGTGGAGGTGGAGATAGAGGTGGAGGTGGAGATAGAGGTAGAGGTAGAGGTAGAGGTAGAGGTAGAGGTAGAGGTAGAGGTAGAGGTAGAGGCGGAGGAGGATGAGGAGGACGAGGAGGAGGAGAAGGATGAGGAGGAGAAGGATGAGGAGGAGGAGAAGGAGAAGAAGGAGAAAGAGGAGCAATCGGAAGAAAAACACCATCCTTTCTAAATCGGTGGTAAGGTTTGAGAATACGCAATCAGTAGCTATGGACTACCAGGTGTTATAACCACATGCAGCGTGTGTTCAGGGCTTGAGGCCTTGCCACTCACTTCAATCTTGACGTGGAAGGAAAGAGTTGTGGAAGGGAAAGGAGGCAGCCGCTTCAAAGGGAACCGAAGAACTAAAGGCAGGAGCTATGTCCAGCGGCCAAAGCTAAGGAGAAGACGATGGACTTCACCTTGAGGCGACCCGGGGTGATGGAAAGCCGACCGGCAGATTTGCCGAAACCACCGCCGGGCTTTGACGCGCGCTGCCCGGTCAGGCTCGGCGGGCCGAGGGGAGCGTGTTCCCCCCCGACTCGTCACCCCGTCCGTCCCTCGCTCACCCATCCGTCGTAACGCTAGCTGCACCGGGGGAATTGGGAGTCTTCACCCATGGATAGGGCGACGGGACATGGAACCGCGTTTGACGGACGAGGGATCGTTTTTGGCTCGGTGTTTGGTCCTCGAGGTGGAGGGGGCTTTGTAGATGCACATAAGTTGGTGGGAGGGGCGGGGTTTCGTAGGCGTGGCTTGGATTGGACTTGGTTATGCACGCATGTGCACAAGAGTCTCGGACAAAGACACCGATAGAGCCATTATATTTTCAAAGAGAAGAAAGAAGACGAAATCAATAAGCGCATGTATATCGTCCGATTAACTTGTCGCTCAAGAGCTTTGCGAAGGCTATGAAATAATGAAATACCGTATGGATTTGTGCGGGTGGCTACGCAGTGCCAGAAAAGTCTTGCTAGGATCGAAAAGTCAGGCAGGCAGGCAGGCAGGCAGGCAGACAGACAGACAGACAGGGCAGTAAGGAATCTATATAACCATTGTCACAACCGGCAAACCTGCAGCGCAATAAAACGTATCGGGTATCGGTACCCCATATCCTGTCTGCAAATTGGTGTCAAGTCCCTAGTCATTTTGTGTATTACATGTAATCAATACGAAGTGGTATCTATCAGATCAGACATCGACCTCCCTCACTCACTGACCCCATCTCTTTCCCTCTCTGTACGGGTGAAAAGTCACATCAATACCAGGTCAAATAATCACGCTCGAAATAATAAAGACAGCTCCAACAAACCCGAAAAGGTTCCACTTTATACAAACACTTCGGGAGACTAGACTAGATGCGAGGGAGAGAGAGAGAGAAGGATGAGATAGAGAGAGAGAGTAAAGGAGACAGAGAGGAAAGAATGGAGAGGAAGAGAGAGACAGAGACAGAGACAGAGAGAGACAGAGGGAGGGAGAGAGAGACAAAGAGGGAGATAGAGGGGGAAAGGGAGACTGTGATTCAGAGGGGAATAGAGGGAAGGATGATATAGAAGGTAAAGGGGATATATAGAGGAGAGAGGTAGAGGGAGAGCTAAGGAGAAGGGAAGAGGGAAAGAGGGAAAGAGAGACAGAGAGACAGAGAGACAGAGAGGGAAGGGTGAGAGAGAAAGTAAAGGAGACATAGAGAGAGGAAGAGGGAGAAACAGATAAGAAGAGAGAGATGAGGAGGAGGAAAGGGAAAGAGAGGCAGAGAAGGAGGGAGAGAGAGAGAGGGAGAGAGATAGATAGGGATACAGAGAGATAGAGAAGGAGAAATTCAGACCATGATTTCGGAGGCCCACTGCCGAGAATGTTGGAAATCTTAAACCCGCGTGGCATAATTATGTGCACGGCGCGTGTCTCCCGCTAACCGGAGCGGACCAGCTCGACACTCGACACCCTGCCTGTCATCCTCGCTCCAGATCTCATCCACTGGATGTCATCGGAATCCCAAACGTCATTCCGGAGACAACCACCGGGCCCGTTAGAATCCCTCCGCCGAGAGTTTTCCCAGCACTGCGATGCAACCCCAAGCGGCGTGTCCATAAAATATATGCCAGTCTGATGTAATCTATGACCCTCACTGCTGATGGCAGAAAATCCTAAAGGGAGATTTACAGCCACGGTTCGAGGCCCATGCTGTAAACCTCCTAGTTGGTGGGCCCTGGTAACTGGTCTCGCTCTTCTGATTGAGCCAAGGCGAAAGACAACAACTTGAGACAGCAGCACTTCTAATTGCTGCTTGCCTCATAAGAAAGAAGGAGAAGAAGATGTTGTGGACCTCCTAGTTGGTGGGCCCTGGTAACTGGTCTCGCTCTTCTGATTGAGCCCAGGCGAAAGACAACAACTTGAGACAGCAGCACCTCTAATTGCTGCTTGCCTCATAAGAAAGAAGGAGAAGAAGATGTGGTCGACCTCCTAGTTGGTGGGCCCTGTTAACTGGTCTCACTCTTCTGATTGAGCCCAGGCGAAAGACAACAACTTGAGACAGCAGCACCTCTAATTGCTGCTTGCCTCCAATACGCATTCAATAGGCATTCAACTCGAGACTGTCAACTTGAGGTTGTCGACTTGAGTCTGCAAACTCAAAGCTGTCGACTTTAGGCATTCGATTTGAGACTGTCGACTTGAGGTCGTCGACTTGAGTCTGCCAACTTGAAGCTGTCGACTTGAGACATTCAACTCGAGACTGTCAACTTGAGGTTGTCGACTTGAGTCTGCAAACTCAAAGCTGTCGACTTTAGGCATTCGATTTGAGACTGTCGACTTGAGTCTGCCAATTCGAAGCTGTCGACTTGAGACATTCAACTCGAGACTGTCAACTTGAGGTTGTCGACTTGAGTCTGCAAACTCAAAGCTATCGACTTGAGGTTGTTCACACGGTATTGTCGACCCAACCCTGTGGATTTGGAAGTGTCGAGCCGAGGCTGTCGACTGGACTGCTTTAATCGATCACTAAAGCAAAGCTGCAGACCAGACGGCCGAGACTGCAGCTAATACATACCAAAGATTAAATAAAAGAACAGTTGAGGAATTTCCTTGTCGACACGGGTAATCGTGTGCACATATGGCGGATGCAGAAGACAGACTATTTCGCTTGAGCTTGGACGTGGGAGGAAACAGTCCTTTATTAAACCTTCCCTTTTTATCCGTGGCATCTAATCGCCCTTAAAACAATTCCCCTCTAGGGGGATTGCAGTCTCCTGGA
>CATLJK010000048.1:35000-64310 GCA_949987565.1 Luidia sarsii
AGGAGGTGGAGAGAGAAAGGAAGGGGAGGGGAGTGAGAGGGAGGGAAAGGGGAGGGTGAACGAGAGAGGGAGGTGGAGAGGGAGAGGGAGAGGAGGGAGAAAGAGGGAGGGAGAGAGAGAGAGAGAGAGGCAGAGGCAGAGGTAGAGGCAGAGAGAGAGGCAGAGGCAAAGACAGAGGCAGAGGCAGAGAAAAAGGGAGAGGGAGGGGCAGACGGAGAGGCAGAGGCAGAGGCAGAGGCAGAGGCAGAGACAGAGGCAGATGCAGATGCAGATGCAGAGGCAGAGGCAGAGACAACCATGGATGGTACCTTGTGAATCTGAGAGTTTTCTGAAGGGCTTTCTGATCGAGGGACCGTACGGACTGGAAGACAGATATCCCACTGCCGTGCACTGTAAGCAAACGTCGGTCAAACATTGTCGACTGAGATCGTTTCCCAACTCACGGTCTGCTCCTTAGCACGGGAGTCTGTGGTGTACATTTACCGACACGTATCACCAATATGCCTAATGTTAAACAAATGAAATTGTTCAAAAGTTCGATGTCAGTATTTCCTCCATTTGTTTCACCGATGCATGTTGATACACGTTACTTTGAAAAATGGTGGTCAACACTCTTTCATCCTAAACCAAAGGACCAGAACGAGGGCAGGAGAGACAACAAAGCCACAATCCACAAACTCCCAAATAGGAGATCGCTTGAAATCAGAGTAAAGGCCCGAAGTTCATCACGGCTCCAAATCTGTTTAGACATGTAACGGTCGCGACAACTCTTCAAAAGAACTGACCATTACTATTCATCGGGAGGGGCTGATGGGGGAGGATGGGGGCACGGGCACCCGCGGTCATTGTTTCAACGCGCAGAGGCGTGAACCAGCGCCGCCGAGGTGTCAGCCTCCGACGGCTGTTTCGTGCGTGGGAGCGAAAAAAGGGGAGGAGATGGGATTCTTCAAGTAGGGAAGGAAAGAACGCCTTGGGTCAAAGGGAGAACCTATCAAAGAGGAGGCGGCATTCGTTTATATATGTATCAATGGTGGAGGGAAATATTAAGAGTCTTGACAAGAATGCGACGGCTGTTTGGTGAAGCGCAACTTACTGAAAAAAAAATTAACGGCCAGCAATTTTGTAGCATGACCCGATTCCGTGCCCATGAATTGAGAGTCGATTCGCTTTCAGAGGATGAGTGGGAAATCTGCACAGGAAAGCTTATAAATGTACAGACGATTTAGACGAATTGCATTTCGACGCCATTTTGGATGTGACGTCGGCAGCGCAGTGGGAGTGGTGTCACAGGTATGGGTAGTGGCTGCTGACTCCTGGAAATGTACACGGATGCAAATAGCAGGCAGGTCTTGGAGTATACACAGTGCCATCTAGAATCCGATCCATGACCGAGGACCCAGCCTAACATCCCCAACATGTTTGACTTCAAGGTAAATGCCTCTCCAATGTATACAAGTAATCCCAGCAGAGCTGCCTTTTTAGATGTTGTGCAGGTTATCGTGCCAAGCACTGAGCGTAGAGTGTTTAATCGCAGTCATGTCAAGTATAGGGCACATCATAGGTGAAATATACGGGCACTGTAATGTACGACGTCCACGACGTGAACTTCGTAAGGCTATGGTTTATTATTAATGACGATCAACCACGGGCTTTCTCTCAGCCCTGCATGTAGAATCTCTACACCTCTGGCTTCATCGATACCTGGTCCTTGTGGTTCAGCCTGAATGGCCTTCAAACAGCTGTCAGTCGCTCTACACAGCCCTCCTATTGAAATGGCAATGCGTCACTGACAATCATCTAGTGTGGACAGTTGCTCCTCTAGTTTGCCATCAAACATGAAGATACATGCATGCTAAGTGACTGTCAGATGGCCTACAATGTAGGAACATCATCTAGTTTACCCTTGAAGTTCAAGATGCATGCACACTAAATGACCTTAACACATAACACATCAGATGAGTGTAGAGTAGGGAACATCATCTAGTTTACCCTTGAAGTTCAAGATGCATGCACACTAAATGACCTTAAACCATAACACATCAGATGGGTGTAGAGTAGGGAACATCATCTAGTTTACCCTTGAAGTTCAAGATGCATGCACACTAAATGACCTTAAACCATAACACATCAGATGGGTGTAGAGTAGGGAACATCATCTAGTTTACCCTTGAAGTTCAAGATGCATGCACACTAAATGACCTTAAACCATAACACATCAGATGGGTGTAGAGTAGGGAACATCTTCTAGTTTACCCTTGAAGTTCAAGATGCATGCACACTAAATGACCTTAAACCATAACACATCAGATGGGTGTAGAGTAGGGAACATCATCTAGTTTACCCTTGAAGTTCAAGATGCATGCACACTAAATGACCTTAAACCATTATACATCAGATGGGTGTAGAGTAGGGAACACCTTCTAGGTTACCCTTGAAGTTCAAGATGCATGCACACTAAATGACCTTAAACCATAACACATCAGATGGGTGTAGAGTAGGGAACATCTTCTAGTTTACCCTTGAAGTTCAAGATGCATGCACACTAAATGACCTTAAACCATAACACATCAGATGGGTGTAGAGTAGGGAACATCATCTAGTTTACCCTTGAAGTTCAAGATGCATGCACACTAAATGACCTTAAACCATAACACATCAGATGGGTGTAGAGTAGGGAACATCATCTATATTACCCTTGAAGTTCAAGATGCATGCACACTAAATGACCTTAAACCATAACACATCAGATGGGTGTAGAGTAAGGAAAACATACCCGACCACATAATAGCCATTCAGTGCAACCAACGTACCATACGCATATCAGCGTCTACTTCGTTACATATCTACTCTGTAGGTCTATATGGGTTTTGGATTGTGCATTTTGTATCACGTTGCTTAGATAGCGACAATCGTCCCCTATCACTCAGGCAATTGTAACACCCAACGGTTTACTGGGTCCACTGGTCATTCCTTCCAATCAGTAAGACTGAATAAACCACGAAACCGGTGAAGTAAAGCATAGATTTACATATCGCGTCGGATTTCCATTTCCTCTTATTTTCGGTTGATTCGGTGGTTCCGTTTATTTTGTTTCATTCCCATCCCTAGAGGCGGTAATCTCTCCGACCTCATGTAATAGTCCGAGCAGACAGATGGTTAGCCTGTTGATGGTGACAATGAAGATTCCTCGTTCTGAATCTACCCGCAAGGCGTGCGTCATAATAAAGACAATGGAGATAAAGGAATGATATACGATCAAATAAGAGACCATGAGAATGGCTGCAATTGGCTGCCGTTCACTTGAGAGTAACGCATTTATCAGCTGGTTTGCGACCAATGGTTGCGCAACAATGCCCATTGTCTCACCGTAGTAGAGTCGCGGTCGAACTGCTAGGCGCGGAAATTTGCCAACAATCCAATCAACTTAATGATTTCCCTCCTCCCCATCTCCAGCCCGGCCCACCCTCCACCCATCCTCGGGCTATTGAGGGCATTTCTAGTTTGCACGTGCGCGCGTGGGTCGGGCCCACGGCTCCACATCGCCGTCACCTTCGGTCTGTTCACGAGGACGTCGTCTCCTTGACGAGCACCTCGCTCGCTCTGCTGCCAACTCATCACCAAGCTCAGCTGCATTGCGGGAGCTACGGCAAAACGCACGCCATGCCCGCTGTGCGCACCGGATGGGATATTAATTGGCATTTATATGAATAGAAGACGAGAGAGTGGGAGAGGGGCGAGGGGAATGGAGGGACAAACAAACAGACTGATACATAGACCGATAGGGAGAAAGAGAAACAGACAGAAACATATATACCGAGAGGGAGAAGGAGAGGGAGAGGGAGAGGGAGAGGGAGAGGGAGAGGGAGAGAGAGAGGGAGAGGGGCGAGGGGCGAGGGAAATGGAGGGACAAACAAACATACAGATACATAGACCGATAGGGAGAGAGAGAAACAGACAGAAACATAGATACCGAGAGGGAGAGGGAGAGGGAGAGGGAGAGGGAGAGGGAGAGGGAGAGGGAGAGGGAGAGGGAGAGGGAGAGGGAGAGGGAGAGGGAGAGGGAGAGGGAGAGGGAGAGGGAGAGGGAGAGGGAGAGGGAGAGGGAGAGGGAGAGGGAGAGGGAGAGGAGAGGGAGAGGGAGAGAATGAGAGGGAGAGGGAGAGGCAGAGGGAGAGAATGAGAGGGAGAGGGAGAGGCAGAGGCAGAGGCAGAGGCAGAGGGGCGTGGCGACCAATGATGAGTTGATTGGTAGGGGGTTAGATGGGTAATTAGCCTTGGTGTGTAATTGGTAGTATTGGAGGCGCGGCAGGGGGACATCAGGCTGATAGGGAACCTCGTTAAATCACACCGATGGACCTTGGTGGTACACCCTGGTGGTACACCCTGGTGGTACACCCTGGTGGTACACCCTGGTGGTACACCCTGGTGGTACACCCTGGTGGTACACCCTGGTGGTACACCCTGGTGGTACACCCTGGTGGTACACCCTGGTGGTACACCCTGGTGGTACACCCTGGTGGTACACCCTGGTGGTACACCCTGGTGGTACACCCTGGTGGTACACCCTGGTGGTACACCCTGGTGGTACACCCTGGTGGTACACCCTGGTAGTACACCCTGGTGGTACACCCTGGTGGTACACCCTGGTGGTACACCCTGGTGGTACACCCTGGTAGTACACCCTGGTGGTACACCCTGGTGGTACACCCTGGTGGTAAACCCTGGTGGTACACCCTGGTGGTACACCCTGGTGGTACACCCTGGTGGTACACCCTGGTGGTACACCCTGGTGGTACACCCTGGTGGTACACCCTGGTGGTACACCCTGGTGGTACACCCTGGTGGTACACCCTGGTGGTACACCCTGGTGGTACACCCTGGTGGTACACCCTGGTGGTACACCCTGGTGGTACACCCTGGTGGTACACCCTGGTGGTACACCCTGGTGGTACACCCTGGGTGCAAGGAGAGCCCATTCAGGTCACATCAAACGGGTGGAGTCGTCTTCGAGCACCGGCCGAATGATCGCCGATGTGACACGGAGACCTGCGACAAGTCGCGCTTTGGTCCAGGAACCCGGGCAGAGTGAACCGAGTCCAGACGAATCAGGACGAGTCAAGCCGATTAAATCCGATTTCAGCCGAGCAAATCCGAGTCAAGCCGAGCAAATCCGAGTCAAGCCGAGCAAATGATCCGAGTCAAGCCGAGTAAACCCGAGTCAAGCCGAGTAAATCCGAGTCAAGCCGGGCAAATACCGAGTCAATCCGAACCGAGCGAAACCGTGGCCAGACAAATCCAGTCGACCTGGACCTGAGAATAATCGAGTTATATAACTGGGTCGAGCAAAGCCGACCCAAGCCGAATCAAACAAAGCAAACCCGAGTCCTGCCGAGACGAGCCGATCCAAGCCGAGCAAATCCGATCGGAGTCATGCCGATCAGAGTCGAGCTCCCCCCCAAAAAAAAAAAAAAGTCAGAGAGAGAAGACGAACGCTGGAAATTCCGAAACGTATCATAAAGTTTCTATTATTGTAAAAAAAAAAATAGGAAAAACTGGCTGGGAACTTTTAAGTAAATTTGAAAATAATTTGACTGGACCAGGACTTGAACCCAAGACCTCCGGTTTTGCGTACCAGTGTTCTTACCATCTGAGCTATCCAGCCCTTAGATGGCAGCCTTCCCAAAATAGTAAACTAGTCTTTGCCGGGCAAAATCATTTGCACAAGGCTTGGTCTAGTTAGATCAGACATGTGGATATAGTTTCTGATTGATTTTGAGCAACACCATTCAAAAGCTTTGATTATTTTGACCATTGTTGATCAAACTATAGCAAAATATTGCACAATTGTGATGCAGCGCACAATGTCTGACTCGCCTGTTGCCGCAAACAAAGGAAAGGGTTCTCTTTCACGCGCTCTTAGAGCGGTTTGCATCTTATTTGCCATCATCCTTGAATGACCGACCCTTTGGCGGCGAGAAGACACCCACGGTGACCGAGAGAGCGTGGGTCGCGCTGCCGTGCGTCTCCCCCGCCGAGCTACCGGCGGTCAGCGCTCGGGCTCGGCGCAGTCGAGGCCCGCCTGCCTCCCCCTCCACTCCGTCACGACCGGAAGGCCACTGCCACGCACGCCGTGGGCCGTGCAAACATCGAGCGCGTGCACTTTGCTTGGGCCAGCTCGCCAAGCCGTGAAGGCAAACAACAAGAGGAGAAGGAAAGTCAACGCATTGTTGATGCGCAGGGTCGTGTATAGACGGGGGCCTCCCACTCCCTCGTCACCAAGGGCAGTGGGTTCGTAATACCATCGACACTCAAGAAGGAGCTCACAATAAAAAGAAAATCACGCTGATAGCAGTAAGGAGGCACTACATGATTTCCTGCACAAAAGGCTATTAAAACCCCCTCTGTAAAAAGAATATATGACAATGCATATGCCGTAGCGGTGGACCTGATAAGGGGTCTCCTCCTCTCTCTCCCTCTCCCCCCCTCTCTCTCCATCTCCCCCACTCTCTCTCTCACTCTTCCCCCACTCTCTCTCTCTCCATGTCTCTCTCCCTCTCCCTTTCCCCCCTCTCTCTCCATCTCCCCCACTCTCTCTCTCTCACTCTTCCCCCACTCTCTCTCTCTCCATGTCTCTCTCCCTCTCCCTTTCCCTCTCCCCACACTCTCTATCCCTCTTCCCCCACTCTCTCTCTCCCTCTCCCCCACCCTCTCTCTCCCTCTTCCCCTCTCTCTCTCCCTCTTCCCCCCTCTCTCTGTCTCTCTCCCTCTCTATCACTCTCTCCCTCTTCCCCCTCTCTCTCTGTCTCTCTCTCTCTCTGTCTCTCTCCCTCTCTCTCACTCTCTCCCCCTCTCTCTCTGTCTCTCTCCCTCTCTCTCTCTGTCTCTCCCTCTCTCTCTCCCTCTCTCTCACTCTCTCTCACTCTCTCCCTCTCTGTCTCTCTCTCTGTCTCTCTCTCTCTCTCTCACTCTCTCTCTGTCTCTCTCTCTCTCTCCCTCTCTCTCTCTGTCTGTCTCTCTCTCCCTCTCTGTCTCTCTCTTTTTCTCTCTCTCTGTTTCTGTCTCTCTCTCTCTCCCCCCTCTCCATCTCTCTCTGTCTCTCTCTGTCTCTCTCTCTCTGTCTTTCTCTCTCCCTCTCTGTCTCTCTGTCTCTCTCACTCTGTCTCTCTCTCTGTCTCTGTCTCTCTCTCTCTCCCCTCTCCATCTCTCTCAGTCTCTCTCCTCCCCCTTCCTCCACTTTGCTCAGTCATCCGTGTGCCGGATAACGGGACTCTATTCAGGAGTTGTCCCATGAACGGTTCCATGGAGGTGTCATGCCGTTCCCTGCTGTTTGCTCTCTGGCTGGGGAGGGAGGTAGTCTGAGGTTATAGGCTCCCGTCTCAGCAGTGGCGTGGTTTCATCGGAAGCCTAGGTCATTTCACGTGTGAACTTCAGCAAAATTAAGCTTTTTGATATGCTAATCCGAGAACTGTGTTTTGGGAGAAGGTTTTCCATCCCGCTGGTTCGTCAGTCCATGACCAGGGAGACTATGGTCGTTTCGTCTTGCATGCAAAAACCATTTGCCTCAACTGTATGATTGAAAACTTGTTTGAAGATAAGATGGAGGTACATTTTCCTCTCCAATATTTCCGTCTGCTTACGGGGAACGTGAGAATGGTTGTCACATCGTACGAAACGACCATAGTCTCAATAAGACTTATGGCTTTGCATGGTGGGTTATTCAATATAGGGAGGTTTGCGGTGACACCATGTATAAAGTCTCTTAAAGGAAGAGGTGTGGTTCTGAAAAGAACCCGAGTGGTAACTCGACGTTTCGACCAGTATGCTCTGGCCATCATCAGGAGAATGCCAGAGCATACTGGCTAGGACGTCGAGTTATCACTTCAGATTCTTTTCAGAACCACACCTCTTCCTTTAAGAGACTTTATACATGGTGTCACCGCAAACCTTTATATATTGATTAACCCACCATGCAAAGTCTTATTGAGGCTATGGTCGTTTCGTAGGGTGTGACAACCATTCTCACGTTCCCCGTAAGCAGACGAAATAAATTGGAGAAGAAAATGTAGCTCCATCTTATCTTCAAACAAGCTTTCAATCATTCAGTTGAGGCAAATGGTTTTTGCATGCAAGACAAAAACCAAGCAGAGGCCAACACAAAAATGGGGTCGGTCAGTTTCAGCTGAATTCAAGAGCAGTCGGAATGAGTGCACGCAAGTTGAAGCAGTGTCTTTGGGCTCTCGATCATGTCCCGTGAACCTTTGGAAAGGTGAAATAAATACGCATGCCTCCCATTACAACATAATTGACAGTCACAACCGCCACCGGGTTGTCTTCCGCCATCTTGACTGATCTATGCGAACGCCTAACCCCGACCTACTTCAGCGGAGGGTTAGGGGGGGGGGAGACCATACACGGCGCTTTAAAACTCATCATCCATGAATTGAAACATAAAAATACGGGGAGAAAGCAGAGGCTGCCTTAAAAATCGATGGCGTCTGACGAGTCTTTACCCTGTGCCATGAATATGAAATGGTACACCCTACACATACACCCTACACCATACACCGGTCAATTGAATTCCTAGCCGAACGGACACACGCCAGTCGCAGGGTAAACGAGGAGATACTTCATTGACATCAAAGTGATATTTGAGGAGATTATAAATGGGAAGTGTGTGGGAGTTAGGTTCCAAGGACAACGGAGGAATGGAGGGGTGGAGGGGTGGAGGGAGGGAGGGAGGGGGTGGACAGGTGGAGGGGTGAGGGGTGGAGGGGTGGACTGAGGGGTGGGGGTGGAGGGGTGGGGAGGTTTGGAGGCAAGGGGCAGGAAGGGAGGGATGGAGGCAGGAAGGCAGGGGAGGGAGGCAGGCAGGGAGGCAGGCAAGGGGCATGGGGCAGGGGCAGGCAGGGATGCAGGCAGGCATGGAGGCAGGGAGGCAGGGAGGAAGGGAGGCAGGCAGACAGGCAGACATGGAGTCAGGGATGGAGGCAGATAGGAAGGCAGGCAGGCAGGGAGGCAGGCAGGGAGGAAGGGAGGGATGCAGGGATATAGGCAGGGAGGCAGGCAGGGAGGCAGGGATGCAGGCAGGCAGGCAGGCAGGCAGGCAGGCAGGCAGGCAGGCAGGCAGGGATGCAGGCAGGGATGCAGGGATGCAGGCAGGCAGGCAGAGAGGGAGGCAGGCAGGCAGGCAGGCAGGCGGGCAGGGATGCAGGCAGGGATGCAGGCAGGCAGGGAGGCAGGGATGCAGGCAGGCAGGCGGGCATGGAGGCAGGGAGGGATGCAGGCAGGCAGGCAGGCAGGCGGGCAGGGAGGCAGGCAGGCAGGCAGTGATGCAGGCAGGCAGGCAGGCAGGCAGTGATGCAGGCAGACAAGGGGCAATGAGGCAGAGGCAGGCAAGGATGGAGGGAGGGGAGGGAGGGAGGCAGGCAGGCAGGCAGGCAGGCAGGGAGGCAGGGAGGCAGGCAGGCAGGCAGGGAGGCAGGCAGGGAGGCAGGCAGGCAGGCAGGGAGGCAGGCAGGCAGGCAGGGCAGGCAGGCAGTGATGCAGGCAGGCAGGCAGGCAGGCAGGCAGGCAGGCAGGCAGGCAGGCGGGCAGGCAGGCAGGCAGGCGGGCAGGCAGGCAGGGAGGCAGGCAGGCGGGCAGGCAGGCAGGGAGGCAGGCAGGCAGGCAGGCAGGCAGGCAGGCAGGCAGGCAGGCGGGCAGGCAGGCAGGCAGGCGGGCAGGCAGGCAGGGAGGCAGGCAGGCAGGGATGCAGGGATGCAGGCAGGCAGGCAGGCAGGCAGGCAGGCAGTCAGGGAGGGATGCAGGCAGGCAGGCAGGCAGGGAGGCATGGAGGCAGGCAGGGATGCAGGCAGACAAGGGGCAATGAGGCAGAGGCAGGCAAGGATGGAGGGAGGAGAGGGAGGGAGGGTGTAATCTGAGGCTGATGAAATTCGGTCGCTACGAGTTATGGTTGTTGGTAGTGAGGAGGGAGGGGGGTGGGTTACACGAGGAGACAGAGACACCTCGTCCGATCAGATGTCCAATAGCGTGCCTCGTCCTCTTCGTCCCGGGGCCTAACGCACGCACGCCCGCTCACTCACCCGACCGGTACGGTCGCTGTTCGCACGCGGTGTCAATGCCTAAGCATCTTATTAAGACCTCCAACATTCAACCAACCACCCGGCAGTTCTTTCCCCTTTTACAGAATCATTAAGCCCATTTACTTTCTCTCTTTAAAAAAGAAGGGCGAGCACCCCATGGGTCTAATTACCAATGCATCATAATCACTCATCAGATTGGTCTGTAATTGTCATGGGTGACGAGATGGGATGGGAGTCGAAAAAAAGGAGATGGAAATAAGGCCGTCACAATCAACGGAATGGGGGTCGGTAGCAAGCCTTAATATGATTTATGAAGAACGACGGCCGGTGTCTTTTTAATGATGATTAAATTGGCGATGTGAGGGCAGGGGAGGGGAGAGGAGGGCAGAGGGAGAGGCCGGTAGTTAGTGAGAAGGGGTGGGGCGTCACAACAAAAAAACATGGAGGTTGACACTGTCAAATTGAAAGCAGGGGTACAGCATAGGACTCAAGAGGGAGATAAGTGGCCGGGGGAGTGAGAATGTGCCTGGGACTGCCTACCAATGAGAACTCAAGACTTATTGTAGTCTCATTGTCATTATCCCCACATACACCCCTACTCCCCCTCCCTTACATAGACGAGCGGGCTACTTTGACATAGGCCTGCAACTGAAGATGAATGGATTAAAGATGGTCACATGGATACGCATAATGACTTCTCTGCCACTCATAGCATACAAATACAAGACGAGTGCAGGAATGGGCAGCTCCTTCTGCTGCTACCTCTTCTCTTCCTATCCCTCCTCTCTTCCCCTATTCCTTCTCCCTCTTCCCGTCCTCTCCTCATATTCCTCCCCTCCTCATATTCTCTTCCCCTCTCCCTCTTCATCTTTCTCCTTCCCTCCCCTCCCCTCTTCCTCCTCGTTTTCCCCGCCTCCTCTTCCTCTTTCTCCTCACCTACTACCCTTTCTCCTCCCCTTACCCTCCCCTTCTCCTCCTCCTTTTTCCCCTTCCTCTCCTCCTCTTCCTCCTCATCTTCCTCTTCCTAATTCCCATCCCCTCCCCTCCCCTTCCCCTTCCCATCCTCTTCCTCCCCTCCCCCTCCCTTCCTACTCCTCCTTCCCCTCTTCCAGCCCAGTCTATGAAAGCTCATCCAGACTTGGTTCATGGCGAATATTCACCCATCTGACTGCTACAGGGCCCAACGCATACCATGTGCATGACATCAAGAGATGAGATCGAGGCAAGGGGAGAGGACAGGATGGGATGATTGCGTGAGCAACACGTGGAGGCCACGTCCAAGCGATACATGACTTGAACGAGACCAGCCTGGACCATCCAATATTGGGATTTCTCCAGCCTCGTTTTGGGAGTGTACCCAAGCTCGTCATAGTCCTCTAGTCTGCTCCCCATCAGCCCACGGGAATACAATGCACGGCAGTAAGGCAGAGGACAGGGATCAAATGATTTACATATTCAAATGTTTATAGTATAAGCGTGGACAGAATGGAACGAAATGACTTCCAGTAATAGTCCATTATCAAACCCAAGGTTCTTGATTTTTTTTCACGTGTACAAAAGCAATACGATTTGCGCCCAAAGTGTACATACATGTAAGAGGGCATATAATTAGAGTGGGCAGCGCGGACAAGCTGTGCATCTCATCGACCTTCGAAGCAGAGCAGTGCAGGGCCCTTGTCCAAAGGCTTAGGCTTCGGCTCAGGCTTCGTCTCTGTCATCCAAAAGCTGAAGACACAGGTTGGAGTTCTTTGTTGAAGTTGAAGCTTTGGATTCCTTTTTCAAAATGCAGTGTAACATTCAAAAACAAAGCCAAATGCCTCCCGTGTTCATGCCTTGTACTTGAAAATGGACGAAAGAGAGAAGGACAAAGCCGGAGCCTGAGCCTAAGCCGGGTTTTGGAAAAGGACCCATGGACTGAAACGAGTCGGTGTGGGGAGTATTATGGTTCCCTCTGCTATGACGGTGGATGTCGGTGCTTCGGTATACACGACCGAGCATACAGGGACGGACCAAATATGGATGCAGAGGGCTGGAGGTGAGACTACGCAATTGCCAACGTGATGTGAATACAAAACACTGTTGCAAACTGCTCACTGACTAAAATGACCTGCAGTACATAAATCTCAAAAGTTAGAGGGCCTGACGTTTCGATGCAAGGAGAACCTTTGAGAAAGGCAGAATGAAGGCAGATTTTTCCTTTGAGGAAGGTCCTGATGGGATGGGAATATCAGGCCCTTCAAACATTGGCAATGAAGACAAACCGATGTTATGGGATCAAGGTAATGTGGGCATCGGTTGGCTACACATTCGTCCCATCCAAACATAATTATTATCAGGCAAGACATAAAACACATTCCCCCAAAAAATCCCCCAAATACTAAACATCCCTTAAATTCCCCAAATCACCAAAAAACAAACAAACAAACCTCCCCCAGAAAATACCAAAAATACCCAAAATACCCAAAATACCCAAAATACCCAAAATACCCAAAATACCCAAAATACCCAAAATACCCAAAATACCCAAAATACCCAAAATACCAAAAATACCAAAAATACCAAAAATACTAAAAATACTAAAAATACAAAAATGCCGAAAATACAAAAAATGCCGAAAATACAAAAAAAAATCAAAAAATACAAAAACAAAACAAAATATACAAACGAAAACAAAAACATATCATTGGCGGGAGTCGGCAAATTAAAAGTACACGCGACAGGGGAAGACCTCGTTACCGACAATTGCCTGGAAGTGCGGTCAGGAGAGGCGCAAATTGACTCTGACCCCTAAATTCACCCTCCTCTCCCCTCCTCCTCCTCCTCTCCCCATCTCCCCCTCCTCCTCCTCCTCTCCCCTTCCACCCATCACCCATCTCCCGGAAGAGGGCAGAGATGGATAGCGGTAGCTGGATAGCGGTAGCTAACGAGAGACAATAGGTACAGTCAGGGCGAGAATGGGACAATAGGGACCGGGACCAGGACCGGGGAATCAACGGAGCGTGACCGGGCTATTCCTGGGCCGGCTCGCTGACGACCATCACCGGTCCGCTCGCTAGCCTTGGCCGCTCCAATTTCACCCGGTCCGGCCTCAGACTGTTAGTCGTTACAGCTATTATGGGCTCTTTAGCTTGGCGTGAGGGTAATTCCACGGCATGGCCCGTCTTTTATTTAGATGCCCCACGAGATGCCATGAGCGATGCAAGCTTCTTTAATGACGGCGAGGTTTGCAGTAACGCCAAGCGCTAATGCCTCTTTTTGGGAAGAAATGTGGCTCTGAAAAAAAAAATATCGCAGGAACAGAATGCATACCTAAGACTTGAGGCATAGTGGAAGCACTGATTGGGACGAGTATGCGGCGGCACAAGGTCAAAGGTTGCTCTTGTGTGAGTGGGTATGGCTCTGAAAACAATCGGAGGCTTTCACTCGACGAAGAGAGTCTTTGAAGACGAACGTAACAAACTGTTCAAATAAATCCCTCCGGTTCATCTCAGAACCTGACCCACTCACAAAAGAGCATCACTTATAATGGTGTCAGCGTGAGTCTCACCATAATCAGAATCCATGTACCTATTCTCCTCAGCCAATCTTATCTCCGTGACGTCCCTCAACGTGAAAAGTTCATAAATCTTCCCCATGATCTTTCATTCACTTTTTTTCATTCTAATCACGTTGTCTTCAACCGAATGCAAAACCATTCCCACCTACTGCAGCACAAAGTCTGACTTTGGCCTTCAAGATGGTCAAACCGCCCGCCCCAATCCCCCTCGATAGACGTTCTTTCACGCGACACAGTGACAGCACTTCCATAACCAGACACAATTAAGTCATACAAACACTGATTACCTCAATGACGAGAATGAAAATCTCAGAAATTAAGTGGGGCCTAAAGATTCGATCCAAGTAGATTCCTTTTCAGATTATGCAGATTCTGCCTCTAAGTTGAAAGCAATCATAGGATCTGATGTTCCGATCCCTTCAGGAGAAAAGACAGAAGGCCTTCGAGAAACGTCATGCTAGGATCGAAAGGCCAGGCCTTGTATTTTTTTTAGACATACATCATGAAGTTAAGAAAAGACACTGGAAGCGGTGTCATTTTGTATCTGTCCAACATGAGGCATTAAACACGCTACTTAATTCGCAGGCAGCTGACAACCGTAGCGCTCCCCAAGAGAAATGCTTATTATGACAGGACTCCCACCAGCTCCCCCGGGCGTGCAATCAAAAACCAGAGTCACATCCTGAACACTTTATCGGCGGGAGGCGAAGGGGGAAGGAGATGAGGATGGGGGAGGGGAAGGAAGGAAGGAGGAGGGGAAAGAGATGAGGATAGGGGGAAGAAGGAGGAGGAGGGGGAGGGGACTCAAAGGACACTACCCTCGCTATCGGATTCTTAGCAAAACACCGGGCCGCGGATGGGCAAATACCACGGTTGGCCACCTAAATACCGAGGTGATGACGAGTGAGCGCCCGGTGGTGCTGGCAATAAACTACGGCGGTCTCATTCGGGCGAGTCGCTCGCCTGACTGCGTCGTGTCTTCGCATACCGTCAAAGAAACACAACACAAAAATTAAAAGAGAGAGAGAGGGAGAGAGAAGTGGCGGGAAGAGACAAGAGGCAATTGGAGAAGGGAAAGAGGGAAAAAAAACACCACCTAACTATGTTTTGATTTAAAATCCCACTGATTCCCTTATGGACGTGTTGTCAGATTGATCAGGCGGACAAGAGAAATCGTGCGCCCACTCTCTGACGAAATCTCCGGTGGAGACGCGGCAATATCAGAAAAACCAGCCAGGCGTCGGGCTTATTCTGAAGGGATGCTGGGGAGACGGGTAAGGGGGGGACGAGGGGAAGGGAGGGACAGACAGAGTGGGGGAGAGTGAGAAGGGAACCCGGAGAGACACACGGGGGAGAGGAGGAGGTATATGGGGAGGACGGGAGAGACTGGGAGCGAGGTGAGATGGACGTGGTTTACAAACAGGGTGAGAATGCCGGGGAGGTAGAGAGAGAGACAGAGGGTGAGGCAGATGGGGTCGGGGATGGGAGGGGAAAAAGCAATCTCGAGCAGGGATGGAGGTAATGAGGAGATGGTTATTGAGTGGTGGGCTTACCCGTGGACCCGTTGAGAATACTAGCAGGGGGAAGGAGGCAATAACGGGGCAATAAGAGAAGCAAGGGGGCAAGACGCCAAACCTTCAGGGGGAGGAGGGAGGGCCAGAGAGGCAGAGAGAAGGAAGAAGCTGGATTAGGTCCTGGGCACTGTCTCAACAGTACTAGCCACGCATCATCACGTACAGCTCCAGATTGCATAGGGAATCGTGTGCAACGCCTACTACCACCGCACAAAACAAGCCGCAGAAAATATCCATTTGATTATGGTGCGAGCTCTCTTGGCGTCGGTGGCCGGGTGGATGTGCGGCGCCCAGCCCCCATGCACTCACTGGGAAAGGCGCTCTAGGACGGGGCTGGGGCACCAGTCCATGCTACCAGCAACGGCATCGCATATGGGGAACTTGTAGTGCGGCGGTCATATGCAGGTGGAAGTGAGGAGGAGGAGGAGAAGGAGGAGGAGGAGGAGGAGGAGGAGGAGAAGGAGGAGGAGGAGGAGGAGGAGGGGAGGAGGAGGAAGAGGATGGAGTGAGAGCTAGGAGAGGTATGAGGACTAGAAGGGCGAGGAAGATGAGAATGAGGGGCACACACATGCGCACCTCTGCCTCTTCCTCCTATTCCTCTTCTTGCCTCTTTCCGCCTCCTCTTCCAGTTCCTCCTTTTCCTCCCCACTTCCTCACTCTCTTCCTCCTTTTCCTCCTTCCCTTCCTCCCCTACATCATTCTCATTTCTTCCCCCTCCCCACTACTCCTCTTCCTCCTCATGTCCCTCCTCCCCTCCATCCTGTTCCTCTTCTTCCTCCTCCCCATTACTCCTCCTCCTCTACCTCCTCCCCTTCGTCCTCCGTCCATCCTTCTCTTCTTCCTCTTCCCCACTACTCCCCTTCTCCTCCCCTTCTCCTTCCCATCCTCATCCTATTCCTCCTCCCCACAGGTTCCTCCGGGTCGCACTCCCCGAACCGCCGATAACATCAGCTAGCCAAATAAACCAGGTCCTGATTTCAAAATAATTTCCCATCCCGACAAAAAAAAGTGTCCCGCCGAGTCAGAGAGTCGGACGTAGACAAGAGGTCCTTTTGCAAACACGGACACATAAAAGAGATGTATTGGTGGAGAGGGCACACATGGCAGACGGGGACCGTGTCGAGATGAAGAGGGGAAGGGGAGGGTATGCGGATACTTGCCCCAGATGCAGGCACACTTTCCTGCCACTAGGAATCCGTCCGACGATAATTATCTCTCCGCGCCATGATCGATGGCATCGCATTAATTTCGGAAACCTTTTGCACGTGGGCCCAATCTAGATTATGTATCTGTCTACCGTCAGACAGGCAATCCGGTTTGCACTTTTTCCCGGTTTTTTTTTTTTGGTCGATGGAGTTATGGCACCTTATTAGCCTGCTATTCATATTCATGTTAAAAGCGGCCTCGTTCTGGGAATCAATCATTCATTGTGTGCCAAGTTTGCCCCCTGCCCCAACCCCAACCCCAGCCACACGTAGGCGACCATCGACCATAGTGCCTCTCATGGCGTTTGACGTATATCCCAATTCAGCGCTGGCTTCGTACACAACGCGCAATCGTTGGGCGTTGTGTTCGCGTTGCAATGGCAGAGGAGAGAGGGGGGGGGGGTGGTGGAATAAAAGTGCACTAGCCCTGACCCTGCACACCCTGACAGGGAGTAGGAGAAACGCAGATTGATAAATGCTCACGGCTTGGCAACAAACCAATGAAATGTTATCCACAGAGATACACTACAAAGTACTATAGTATGACCACTATATATAGACCGTGTTCAATTGCGTCCATATTTTGTATCTTATTAAACAGGCAAGATAGGCTACGGTGAGCAATGGTTGAAGTCAATTAAATTCTACTCTTAATTCTGACTACTGGCTATATTGAAAACAAATAGGTTATATCAGAGGCTATATCAGTACGGATGAAAGATGAGGTATAAGGTTTGGTAAGACAGACCGTAGACCCATTGCTTGTAACGCATGTTGCATAGCCCTTGGTATAATGGCTTTACAAAGAGAGACCCCGTTTTCGAAATGAAAGCTTAGGCTCGGGCTTAGGCTTCGGTCATATTTATGTTACTCGTTATAATATCACAGGCACCTCAAAACAAGCGTTTGGCCCCAGTTTCTTGATGATTACTCTGTACCTATCAAGCCAACAAACCTTCAAATTCGTAAACAAATCTCAAACTGGATTTTCAGGTTTTGTCAGACGGAGACAAAGCCTGAGCCCGAGCCTAAGCCTTCATTTTGTAAACGGCCTATAACAGAGACATGGTGCGGCCTGCTTACTGGAGTAAACATTCAGCACAACTATACAGATATCTAGAATGCAGAGAGGCTTGCCTTCCGATGCTGAATGTAAACAGGACGAGGGATGGTTGGGAAGCACTGAGGAGAAATCAAGCTGATTGTCAACATAGTGGTTCTGACATGTGGTTCCCATCATATACAAATCCTTTCTGAATGGAATGTGATTGAACAGAAACTCTGTCTGGTGGAGTCATTGGAAGCCTGGCTATCAAATCAATCCTTACAACTTTCATTTTCAAAGGCGTTTATCGAAGCTTGAGAACTGATTGAATTTGGATTTGGATTTTTTTTTTTTTTTTTTTTGGGGGGGGGAGTCTGGGCATTCGATGTTATATTAAGTTTATACCTCATGACTGTCTAAACGTTTCAACTTGTGTCTCTGTTTAACCGAAAGTCCCATGGAAGCTGGATGCCATTTTGGCGAATAGTTCCACTCGACCAGAAGTAAGAATTGGATGTAATGTCTTTTAATGTCCGTGCATTTATAACTTTCAGGGGATTCTGGCACAGATTGACAGTCCTTTCTTTGTGTAATGTATTTTTTCTGTGATCGTTCTTTTTGTAATACATGTAATTCCCTTTTTAAAATTTTTTTTTTGGTAGTAGTTTTTTGGTGATTTTCTAGTCCCGATCAGAGAATGTTTTTTGATAATAGTTAGGCTCCAATAAATTATTTTGCTTATTAAATTTACCGCTTTTTGAGTCTCCTTATTCCGCAACTTCTATTTCCTTTATTTAAATTTGTAAATTTTCACCAGCTCGGTAACACAAGGACGAGGTTGTACGAGGTTTCTCTAATACGGGACACCTAGTCATCTATTTGTATATAAAAATGTGTCACACTGCCATTTTGCAAAACGCGTGCGATGTCATTTTGCATCAAGGTCGAAATAGGGCTCTCCAATTCCACTTCAGATTTCGATTTCTGTGACCGTCCGTCTGTCTGTCTGTCTGTCTGTCTGTCTGTCTGGCGGTATAACGACTCCTCGTCTAACCAGTGACTGCCGTTAGATTAATCTTCCCATTACGAGCAGATGCAGCAGAATGTTTTAATCCCTTTAGACAGTGGGGTGTCCTGCGAGCATATCATATCATATCCACGGCTCGGTTTTCAACCGAGCTTTCAAATCATTTTGCGCAGCGAGAAATTATCATTTGTTTTTGCTAAGTCACCATGCGATGTATAGGATTGCGCGGCGAGAGATACTGAGGTTTTCTGTCGCTGTGGGAAGATTTTGTTTCAGCTATTGAGCCATGGGTGGGTTCGGATAGTGGTAGTAGTCTAACTGGTGATAGCAGCTTAAGTGAAGCACTTCAAGTGTAGGAGGGGGCTGCCCTACACAAGAGTCACGACTAACCTGTTGCAAAGGGTGCTTCCCCTCTACGAAGCAACGTCATAGGCACTTGTTCCGAGTGGTTTTATGGTCTTGACGTTCTTTGCTTAAGCTGTTAAACCTAGTCAGGGAGGAGCTTGCTATTGAGTGCCCACCTCAGGGGCACAATCTTCGGCACAGACAGGCACTGACTTCGCTTCTATCTGGTAATGTTTGTAAGTGTAAGGAGAAGGATGCTTCTTTTTCGGACGCTTCAAACCCAACCCTTCTTCCGGCAACCGTATCTGATAGTAACCAATGCTGGACCCTTATTGCAAGTCGGACGGCACTGTGACTGGCTAAGTAGAACTTCTGAGGACGCCAAAGTCCAACCAACAAAAACACATCCTTGCAGGAGTAGACAGGACAGGTAAGGGTTGCCATGCCCCTTCTTACGGCATGTATAAACCCTTTTCTGGCGATACCAATCGTATTCAATCATGTAGTGGGGCCAGGCCTGAGTGGGGCACTCAGACACGATTTATTTGCTTGATTTGCACGCTGTTCGGGAACCGAATCAGCGGTTGGTTCCCACAACAAAAGACTCCACCCATCGGATGGAGGGAACCAGCGATTGAAATCCGGCTCCGTCCGCACGAAGCAGGACCCAATTGACTTACTGTATGTAATGGCCCCCAGCTATGGCGCCCTTCACGGCACCCTTCCCGGATCCTTCTACAAAAAAAGCAACTAGGCCAATAATCATCCCGCATCTGAATGGTTGACCGGACACGTCAACTCGAGTTCTCCAATCGCTTGTAATTTTCATGATTTACGTTTCCATCAGTGTCGGTTCCAGTGGGCCCTTCTTATCTCGCACCAAAAAAAAAGGAATTACGCCGAGCTGTCAGGTCGCATCAGTCGTAATTAACGCTTGATGCCTTTAATAATCCGCACCACCGACAGGGGAGAGCAACGCCATATCGGCACGTCAGAGACTCGAGTTGAGAGAAGAATATAGGAGCGACATGAGAGCGGGGAGGCAGGGGGTTGAGATGCTCAGAAGTGATTTACAATCGGGCAGAGTGCTGAGAACGGGTGCCTGGGTGGAGGGGCCTGCTGTATAGCACAATCACTACGGGTTTAATACACGACTTCCTAATTGCGCACAAAAAGGTCGGGAAACCGCTGGCACGGTGAGATGAGGGGACGGGTGTCCTGGAAGCTGCTGATGTGAAGGAATTAGGACTCTAGGCAGGGCACTTTGCCACACTGAAGATGTATGAGAATTGATTTTTGGAAGGCTTACACGCGTCGGCGGGAGTGGGAGGGATGGGATGGGAGGGAGGGAGGGATGGGATGGGAGGGAAGGAGGGGAGGGAGGGAGGGTGGGAGGGAGGTATGGAGGGATAAGATGAGGGGTGGAGGGAGGGAGGGAGGGGAGGAGGGAGGGAGGGAGGGATGGGATGGGAGGGAGGGAGGGAGGGAGGGAGGGAGGGAAGGAGGGGAGGGAGGGAGGGTGGGAGGGAGGTAGGGAGGGATAAGATGAGGGGTGGAGGGAGGGAGGGGAGGAGGGAGGGAGGGAGGGTGGGAGGGAGATAGGGAGAGATGGGGTGAGGGAGTGAGGGAGGGAGGGAGGTAGGGAGAGATGGTGGAGGGTGGAGGGAGGGAGGGAGGGACTCCGAGGGAGGGAGGGAGGGAAGGAGAGAGAACGCGAACGGTCGAAGTTCAATGTCTCTCCGCGAGGCTACAAAGTGTAGGAAAACACGCCTGATTATTGTATGATGTAGAGCATCACTAGACCTTCTATATCTGACGTAAAACAAGGGTTGCGATCAGGTCATCGCACGGAATGGGACAAGAAAACCCCGAAAAGTAACCGACACCAACTGGAATAGACAGAACACACAACTACTTTATAGAGTGTAGCTCCCTGATGTTTCAGGTTTGACAGTTTTCAATTGTTTCATGCAATAACTTGATGATTGCGTCGAGGAGAATGTGATTCAATGAGGGTTTGCTCTGCTCGGCTTGATAAGCGCTGAATGCTCAGTGCTTTGCCCGGTGCCTGATGGTTTCATGTTATCATTAAACGTTCAGCTCAATGGCGTTCACCCCTTAACCTCTTAACCAATAGCGAGACGGTGAGCGATGCACAGCAACCGCAAGGCCTATCACAGTGTATGGTGGCTCACCCATCGTAAGTTGAGTTACGATGAGTTAGACGGCTGTGTGAAACCCAGCGCGGCACGGCTTCTGATTACATCATAACAGTAATTCTATACCCACAACCATTCAACCGTGCACTCGATTATCGACCCTTTGTCTATGATCGCATATTGACTGAATGCGATCGGTCGAGCATGGAAGCTTCTCATACAAAGACCAACTACTATG
This sequence comes from Luidia sarsii, assembly GCA_949987565.1. Classification (NCBI taxonomy): domain Eukaryota; kingdom Metazoa; phylum Echinodermata; class Asteroidea; order Paxillosida; family Luidiidae; genus Luidia; species Luidia sarsii. Next base: position 56,232 of record CATLJK010000048.1, read on the forward strand.
AAGAGTTTAACTCCCTATGTTTTGACAGATTCCAAATGGAAATGAAGGGGTTGTTCGTCGCGGTGGTGCAGATAAGTGGAAAGTGTGATCAAAGTCGCGCGATGTGTCGTTGCTGGTGGCGACGTTCCGGTTGCTAACTGCTAACCTTCATCAGGTTAAACCTTCATCAAATGGTTTCATTGTAGCATTTCAGCTCTATGGCGTTCACCCCTCAACCTCTTACCCAATGGCAAGACGATATACGATGTACAGCAAGTATACGATCTATCACAGCTACAATGGACCACTAATCGTAAGTTGAGATGGACCGTAATAAGGCTTTGTGAAATCCAGCCAGGATCGGACGGTCTATACTAATAATGATGACATCACAGATATGGATCCATGCACAGGACGAGTGGTTCCTTTCGTATATGGGTTTCGCTAGTTCGTTCTACATGAGTTGGAAAGTATGCTTGTCCTGCTGGACGTGATAAACACTGAGTGCTCAGTGCTTTGCCCGATGCCTGCAGGGTGAAATTCTTTTTTCCGAGTTGGGAAGAGTTGAGAAGCAAGGAGCAGTACCGTGGGCAGGAGAAAAAGAGGGCGAGGTCAAACCGGCATTGTCTGGTGAGAGATGAGAAATGGTGTGGGCCACGTGTGGGGAAGGGAGAGGGATAGCGATAGGGGGAGGGGAGGGAAAGGGAGAGGAATAGGGGAAGGGAGAGGGATAGGGGAGGGAAGGGAGAGGGATAGGGGAAGGGAGAGGGATAGGGGGAGGGAAAGGGAGAGGGATAGGGATAGGGGGAGGGGAGGGAGAGGGATAGGGATAGGGGAAGGGAGAGGGATAGGGGTAGGGAAGGGAGAGGGATAGGGGAAGGGAGAGGGATAGGGATAGGGGAAGGGAGAGGGATAGGGATAGGGAAGGGAGAGGGATAGGGAAAGGTAGAGGGATAGGGATAGGGGAAGGGATAGGGGGAGGGGAGGGAGAGGGATAGGGATAGGGGAAGGGAGAGGGATAGGGGTAGGGAAGGGAGAGGGATAGGGAAAGGGAGAGGGATAGGGATAGGGGAAGGGAGAGGGATAGGGATAGGGAGAGGAGAGGGATAGGGAAAGGTAGAGGGATAGGGGAAGGGATAGGGGGAGGGGAGGGAGAGGGATAGGGATAGGGAAGGGAGAGGGATAGGGAAAGGTAGAGGGATAGGGATAGGGGAAGGGATAGGGATAGGGGAAGGGAGAGGGATAGGGATAGGGGAAGGGAGAGGGATAGGGATAGGGGTAGGGAAGGGAGAGGGATAGGGGAAGGGAGAGGGATAGGGATAGGGGAAGGGAGAGGGATAGGGATAGGGAAGGGAGAGGGATAGGGATAGGGAAAGGGAAGGGAGAGGGATAGGGGTAGGGAAGGGAGAGGGATAGGGAAAGGGAAGGGAGAGGGATAGGGAAAGGTAGAGGGATAGGGATAGGGGAAGGGAGAGGGATAGGGATAGGGGAAGGGAGAGGGATAGGGATAGGGGAAGGGAGAGGGATAGGGATAGGGGAAGGGAGAGGGATAGGGATAGGGGTAGGGAAGGGAGAGGGATAGGGGAAGGGAGAGGGATGGGATAGGGAAGGGAGAGGGATAGGGATAGGGAAGGGAGAGGGATAGGGAAAGGTAGAGGGATAGGGATAGGGGAAGGGATAGGGGGAGGGGAGGGAGAGGGATAGGGATAGGGGAAGGGAGAGGGATAGGGGTAGGGAAGGGAGAGGGATAGGGATAGGGGAAGGGAGAGGGATAGGGGTAGGGAAGGAGAGGGATAGGGGAAGGGAGAGGGATAGGGGAAGGGAGAGGGAAGGGAGAGGGATAGGGATGGGGGAGGGATAGGGAGAGGGATAGGGGAAGGGAGAGGGAGAGGGATAGGGATGGGGGAGGGAGAGGGAAAGGGATAGGGATGGGGAGGGAGAGGGAGAGGGATAGGGGAAGGGAGAGGGAGAGGGAGAGGGATAGGGGAAGGGAGAGGAGGTGGACGAAGACGAGGAAATACTTTTCCAGATGACCCCATGAACGGGATCCTTTGTAAAGAAGCAATGCCAACCGTTGTTTATATCAATACAACGCAATTAAATGAAAGGCCAGGCAGTGGCAGCTATGGCGATAGACAAAGCCAATTAAAGTTTTATAGAGCATCGCAATTTACTGTGCGCTTAGCAGGGCGAGTGGCCTTGAGCGCCGCCAACAGGTTGTCTCTCAGGGTAATTAATTGTCGGGGATGGTTACGGGTGTGGCTTACGCAGGCTCGCTCGGGTTACGTGGAGCCATCTGCAGCGGGCGTCTACGGTTTCGGGCAACCGATAGCTGAGGCCGTCCGCCCGTCATCGTTTCTGCATCTGGCCCGGTCGTGCGGCTATCCTTAACCCTACTATCTCACCGCGTGTAACGAGAGCGTCTCCCTTCGTTCAGCACACCTTGCATGCTACGAGCCCCCTGACTGCGAGGTGTCTCCTCCTGACCCTTACGCCTTTAACACGGCACCCGTAACCACCGTGCCGCCACCAGCTGGTGTAGGGCTCTTGGAGTCGGTAAGGTTACCGAGGCGGCTTCGGTGGTAGGGTGGAGGAGGTTGTCTGCTAGCTACGAGACGGGTAGTGCCGTGAACGGGAGGAGAGTGAAGCCGTCACTCAACCAATGCATCGCACCGTGTAGGAAGGGCGGCAGGCATGTAGACACCAGACTAGAATGCCCTCAACCCTCTGATATCTATACACCAAAAGTTCCTTTGGTTGAATTTGAATAGTGCCAAAAAAAGTACAACCGAGGCAACAAAGGGGAAAAGAAAAGTCGCTGCAACAAAGCTCTTTTATCTTATCAATTTAAGAACACACATTTACATTTGAGATGATGAAAAAGAAAAGCGTTAATCCTTTGGTTGAAACCAACAGACAATGTCGGGGGACGTGGTGTTAAACGAATATGCAGCCATATTCACAAAGTGATTTTTCAGGCCAATTTCTGAAGGGGTATGATAATATGCAAAAATATTGCAAATTGCTTTACTGACTTAAATGACCAAAAGGCGAAAAGGCATACACATCAACAAATATTTTGCCTTTGAGAAAGGTCCTGCGAGGATGGAAAAGTCAGGCCTTCTAACTTTTGGAGATGTATGCATTGCTGGTCATTTTAGCAAGTGAGCAGTTTGCAACTGTTTTGGGGGTATTTACTTTACACATAATATTTTGGAGGCCCTGATGTTTCCATCCTAGCAGGACCTTTCCCAAAGGTAGGGCTGCCTTTGAGAAAGGTCTTGCTAGGATGGAAAGGTCATGCCCTCTTAATGTTTCAACTGCTGAAGGGAATAGGTAAATAGAGAATCGGTAGCACATCATGTTTGGCGTGCTTGGTATCTGAAGGGATCGGGGGCCTAGAGGTAGTCCTATAGAACCGATCATTTCCGCTTTGAGTCAATAGAAGACCGGTGTATTCTGACCTACGATCGACTCTAGCTCTTAGAGACGATTTCCGCCTGGTCTTAAAGAGGAGAAGGATTCGTTTGATGCCAAGGTTATAAGACATGTGGTATCGAAAGAAAGAAGCATACTTTGCAGGTAAAAAGCAACCGATATACGGGATTATCTCAGGTCCCTTAAATCCCTGGTATTGATACAAGCGTGAGATCAGACTGGCCATATTTCCTCGTGCTAAATCCTCCATTATTATGTACGAGGAGTTCAGCACGATGACGAAACAATGTTCCATTTGGAAGGTCATTACTGAAGACTTCCGGGGCCCAGTCCGGAAGAGAGGGCCTGAGGGGCTCTGGAGTCTGAATCGAAGTCAAATCCTTACGGGATCATCTTAAGGGATCAATTAATCTAATCCCATTGTCCTAATCTCATTAGGACGGCGGCTAAACCGCTCGGCTATTCGTGGGATTAGGCGGGAAGCCTGTCCACTAAAGCCGGGCTCGGCAACAGATGGCGGGAAGACGTAATCTTCGCAGACATGAAAACCTTATTCTCTCTATCCATCTCTTCCTTAGTCTCTCTTCTATTTCTTTCTCCCCCTCTTCTCTCTCCATCTCCCCCTCCATGTCTACCTCCTATCTCTCCCTCTCCTCCTCTATCTCCTCTTCTCTCCCTCTCTCTGCCTCCTCCTCTCCCTACCTCTTTTCATATCTTCTCTCTTTTCTCTGACACCATTCCATCTCTCTTTCCTCTCACTATGTCCATTTCCTACCCTCGCTCAATCTTCCCCTTCTCTCCCCTCTCTCTTCCCCTCTCCCTCCTCTTCTCCTCCCCAGCCTCTTCCCTGCCCTCTCTCTCTATCTGTCTCTTTCTGTCTGTCTCTCTCCTCTCATTCTCTCGTTCTATCGTTAATTCTCCCCTAACCCTATCTTCCCTATACTCCTCTCTATCCCCCTTCTCTCCTCCCTCTCTCTCTTCCTCTCTTCCTCTCCCTACCTCTCTTGCCCCTTCCCTCCCTTCACCTCCAATCCTCTTCCTTGCCCTCTCTCTCTATTCTCTCACTCCTCTCTCTGCTCTCTTATTCTCTCTTTTTCTTGAATATCAACAGTTTACTACTACTAAAAATGGTTTTGACACATCCAACCATTGTGCCTTTCTTGACGAATAATGTTACCAGTTGGTCCAAATGGAAGTTCGAATATTCCCCACCACGAGTGTGGAGTCTCGTGGCTGTGATGCAACCGTGGGGTTTCACCCTTCCATCCCTACTACACGAAAGCGCAGACCAGTGCTTAATTTCACCAATTAACTCGTCGCTAATTACGACCGATCGCAAGACAAGGAGCCAAGCAAATAAACTATACGGCGTATCACAACTACACGACGGCCGATCGTATGTGCAGTTACGATGCATGGACAGGCTTTGTGAAATCTACTCAGCTCAACGGGCCGCATTAAAAGCTTGAGAGTTCAACAGATGTTAACGCCACAATCTTATTAGAGCACCGATCAATCGAGCAAGCCGCCGAGCTTTGATATGAACGCTGGACAATCGTGTCTAAGACCCCCAGAAGACTTCGATCTGCCCCTACAGGAGCTCGCCATTAATCCGCCTTCAGACGAGCCCCGATTCAACATCTTTGAGGGAAGATAGAAGACTATGCACTGACGACAATCAGCCATTCTCATCAAAGGAAAATCGACTGTTCAGTCATAATCTACGCCGATACGAATCTCTTTTTTTCCAAGCAGGGGACATGGCATCGATCAATCACAATCGATAGGTCTCCAGATTTTATTTTGTTTTTGGATCGAGGGCTTTCGACGGTGCCCGGGAGCTACCTTCCCTGCAAGCTGGAATGGAATTGGTTTCCATGCCCCGTTCGAGAATACCGGTACTTTGGACTGTATCTAGAGCCTATGACTCTTGGATTTCAGAGGATCATTTTCAAAGCGGAGTCGACTGAAATGAGCACGTGTAAGGACATCCCGCACAGCGTGGGTATTTACATTAACTCTCCTCGTGACACGCTCCGTAGAGTTTGCACCAATTTGAACAGGTGTGGTTTTTATAATTATGGTAGATCTTGGCGCATGGACTATTTGAAAACCGTACGCACCATAGCTGTACGTGGATTGCAGGTATATATGTAGCCGGTGTGGTAACTGTGTGGTGGAAGGTGAGGTCATGCCTTTCCTGCTCTGGCAACGCACTGGTGGGATGGTATCATGCTGTTTGCTGACCACGCTCCAAACCAAACAGAGAGGAATCAGTTTGAGTTTGTTCAAAGGAAACAAAGTCACTGCAGGAAAATGAACGCCAGCGAGTCGATTCATTATCAAGGCCATAATGGTCCTAACAGGCCCAGCCCTGCCCAACTAGCCAAGCCTAACAAGACTCGATCCAATTTAACACATCCCAAATAAACCCAACCCAACTTAACCCAGACCAGACCAACCCAGCCCAACCAAACCGAGCCTAACCAAGCAAAGCCAACTCAACCCAACCGAACTCAACCCAACCAAACCCAACCCAAGCAAAGGCAACCCAACCCAACCCAACCCAACCCAGCCCAACCAAACCGAGCCTAACCAAGCAAAGCCAACTCAACCCAACCGAACTCAACCCAACCAAACCCAACCCAAGCAAAGGCAACCCAACCCAACCCAACCAAACCCAGACTAACCAAACCAAACCCAACCCAAACTAAACCAGCCCAACCCAACCCAACTTAGCCTAACCCAGCCTAACCAACCCATCCCAAACTAAACCAGCCATATCCAGCCCATCCAAAACCAGCCTAACCAAACTAAACCAGCCCAACCCAACCCAACCTGAACCAACCCAACCCAACCCAACCCAACCCAACCCAACCCAACCTAACTCAACCCAACCCTACCATATCCAGCCCAGCCAAAACCAGCCTACCCAAACTAAACCAGCCTAACCCAACCCAACCCAACCCAACCCTACCCAACCCATCCCAACCCAACCCAACCCAACCCAACTCAACCCATCCCAACCCAACCCAACTTAGCCTAACCCAGCCTAACCAACCCATCCCAAACTAAACCAGCCATATCCAGCCCAGCCAAAACCAGCCTAACCAAACTAAACCAGCCCAACCCAACCCAACCTGAACCAACCCAACCCAACCCAACCCAACCCAACCCAACCCAACTCAACCCAACCCTACCATATCCAGCCCAGCCAAAACCAGCCTAACCAAACTAAACCAGCCCAACCCAACCCAACCCGAACCAACCCAACCCAACCCAACCCAACTCAACCCATCCCAACCCAACCCAACCCAACCCAACCCTACCCAACCCATCCCAACCCAACCCAACCCAACCCAACCCAACCCAACCCATCCCAACCCAACCCAACCCAACCCAACCCAACCCAACCCAACCCAACCCAACCCAACCCAACCCAACACAACCCAACCCAACCCATCCCAACCAAACCCTACCCAACCCGACCCAACCCAACCCAAACCAACCCAACCCAACCCAACCCAACCCAACCCAACCCAACCCTACCCAACCCGACCCAACCCAACCCAACCCGACCCGACCCAACCCGACCCGACCCGACCCGACCCGACCCGACCCAACCCAACCCAAACCAACCCAACCCGACCCAACCCGACCCGACCCGACCCGACCCGACCCAACCCAACCCAACCCAACCCAACCCAACCCAACCCAACCCTACCCAACCCAACCCTACCCAACACGACCCAACCCAACCCAACCCGACCCGACCCAACCCGACCCGACCCGACCAAACCCAACCCAAACCAAACCAACCCAACCCAACCCAACCCAACCCAACCCAACCCAACCCAACCCAACCAACTCAACCCAACCCAATTACAACTCTATCTCTCACAAACATTACCCGCAAAACGGCCCGCGCCCATCTTCCCATCGTAACGGCCAGCCACCAAAGCCCATCTTCAAGTGGAAACCCAAAACTTTCTCCAAAGCCCGCAATCTGAATTTGGTTTGGGGAGGGTACACCCCTGACCAATCCAAGAGGCTGAGAATGGTGACGCTCGTATGTAGATCGATAAGACCTAAGAAGATACAGGCAGGCACACGATCCCTCCCCTTCCTAGTCACAATACAATCACAATAGCGTGTGTAACAAGCATGTAGGGCGGATGAGACGGTCTTGCCAGGATTCCCACGGTCTCAAAGCCAGGTGGGGAGGGGTTATACCGAGGAGGACTGATAATTACTCAGAAGTCGCTTTAAACTGCAACAAAAACCGACAGATTAAAGAAGGAGAGAGAGAGAGGAGAGAGAGAGAAGGAGAGAGAGAGAGAGAAAGAATGAGAGGGAGGGATAGAGAAGGAGAGAGAGAGAGAGGAGAGAGAGAGAAGGAGAGAGAGAGAAAGAATGAGAGGGAGGGAGAGAGAAGGAGAGAGAGAGAGAGGAGAGAGAGAGAAGGAGAGAGAGTGAGAGAGAAGAATGAGAGGGAGGGAGAGAGAAGGAGAGAGAGAGAGAGAGGAGAGAGAGAGAGAAAGAATGAGAGGGAGGGAGAGAGAAGGAGAGAGAGAGAGAGAGAGAGAGAGAGAGAGAGAGAGAGAAGGAGAGAGAGAGAGAAAGAATGAGAGGGAGGAGAGAGAAGGAGAGAGAGAGAGAGGA
>CATLJK010000049.1:0-10925 GCA_949987565.1 Luidia sarsii
CAAATGGTGGGTGTGGTCCTTGAGGGACGCCCATGCAGAGAGACGTATAAACAAGCATGGCACTTCTGTCAATCAGAGCGCGAGCGGTGCATTGTGGGATTAAAAAAACCCGGTGCGATTCAGTGGAGTAATCCCATGCGCACACCGCGTCGCAAATAAACGCGATATTTGAAAAAAAGTCTCAGTCTTAGTGGAGTTCGAATCGCGATTCAAATCCCACTAATGATCGCGTTTATTGTGTCCTCACATGCAAACAAAAGTGGAGTTTGGATCGCGATTCAAATAATCGCGATCCAAATAATTGCGATACAAATAATCGCGATCCAAATAATCGCGACCCTATTGAAGGTCAAGGGTTCAGCAACCTGCTCGTGTCTGTACTTGTATCCGTCGAATCAGCCAAATCAACTCCGTGAACGCAAGGTGGTGTGATGGTGGCGGTATATGGGTCACGTGCGCGTGCACACCGTAATACGACCTTACCCAGATGTGAGGTTGACATTGAAGATGGAACTTTGACACAACATGAAAACAGTCTCATCCGGGCTTTTAATTAAAGCTTCAATCATTTGTCGGCGCATCGCGACATCTTAGTTGTTTGTTTTTTTATATCAGGTTGTGGCTGGCATCTGTCCAGCTTATTCCCTAACCTTTCCCACCGGCGTCCCTTCTATAAACCTCGTGCGGTTGGTATTTCGGTTCGGAAACTGGATACCCAGGGACTGTCCGCTGGAATGGGGGTGATGCTTCTGTGTCCCCCCTGCTCGGAAACAAAGTTGCGATCGATTTGCGTGAGAAAAAAAGTTTGGGAAGAGGTCGCTGTCTGTCTAGCATTAACGAGGAAATAACTCTCTGCCTTTGAGAAAGGTCCTGCTAGGATCGAAACGTCAGGCCCACTACATTTTGAGAAGGAAACAAAGTCAAAATCGATGTCACTCACCCCTACAATTCAAAACTGTTGTTAAGCAGAAAACGTATTAAAAAAAAGAAAATCTTCCCTGTTTCTCAGCTCACAGCTCAACAAGAATCTGAACAATGCGATAGAAATTGATAATCTAATCACTGTAAAAAAAAAAATGCAAATTAATTTCACAAACGCGAGGACAGTTTATAAGAAAAGCTACGGTTTGATTAAATTTGTCCTAAGGTATTCCATTCAGATCTTCTGCTATGTTGTTTGCAATGCTTTTTTTTTTTTTTTTTTTTTTTGCCACCCAAGTTCTATTGTTACCAGCCAAACACGTTGCCTCATCCAGCTTTGTGAAAAGGTTTTTCCTGGCTTTTTTTCGCGGGCATTATTTCCTCGCGGTTTCCGTTCGTTCGTACGTCTCACCTCGGAGACTTCTTGTTTCCCCGACGACGTTCATCCTTCGTCTTCCGTAAAAAAACACAAATTTAATAACCGCAGTTCCCTCCGATAATCTCTCCGGTTGTAACAAAATATTTGCATTTTTTTCCCTTCCTTCTCTCTCTCTCTTTCTCTCTCCTTGTTTTTTTCTCAAGGGAGGGATATCTTTTTTTCTTTTCTGGTCAAGGCAAAGATAACTCAGCCCCCCCACCACCAAAAAAAAAAGGAAAAAAAAAGAAATACCCAGAGCGCGACCGATAGTGTTGACCATATTTCCCCGTGGATTAACTCTCGAAATTAATTACACTTCAAGCAGGTGGTAGTCTTATGTAAATTGCATCGCAAATTACCGCTAGCCAGGCCGTGTCCTGGTCTCCCATCGGAGAAAGACCTCGCTCAAATTGCGGACCTGTGAGAGGTTTTTCCCTCTCACCCCCACCCCCCCCCTCTACTCCTTTTTTTTTTTTTTTTTTTTTGGGGGGGGGGGGGTTTGTAGCTCAGCCTGGTCTGCTGTACGCCCCCCACGATGAGCGACTGGCTTATATCCGAACGGCACGAATCTGGTCCCGCGCCGGCCCTTCATTCCAGCTAGCCGGGACCCCCCCCCCGGTATACCTGGCGAAATTCACACCGCATCGGCACAACCTCGGTAACGTGAGACAGCCCGGCATGTGCCCGACTCTACGTGGTGGAGCTTCGCCGCTATTTGCGTCGTACCGAAAGACAAGCTTTTGAGAAAGAAACAGAAGAAAAAAAAGGCAACTTGTAAAAAAAAACAAAAAAAAAAAAACCAAACCTCACACACACACGGAGTCCAGCTATCCCAAGTATTGTTAACGGTCTTCCTCGTATGCAGCTAATTTGTAAGATGATCTAGCTGAGCTGATCAAAGAGGAGTGAGGCAAGATCTGGATGGCGTGTCTCACTGCCTGCTTTTCCTAGAGCTCGCCAACGGATGAGGGTGTATTTTCTTTCGCAACAAATTAGTCGAAAGGAGTCATCTTGGTTTTTTTTTTTTTTTTTTTTTTGACTGTCGAGGTGGCAGTCGCTGTTCTAGTCGCAGATTTCGCGGTGTCATTAGACGGGTTGGTTGTGTATTTTTTTTTTTTCATTTGAGGAACGGGGGGGGGGGATGTTTAGAAATCTGCAATTCCTTCTCTTTGTGCTCAATGTATTCCTTTGTTGACTACACATGCACAATCAGTTGAGAATTTTTTTTTTCGGTCGGTACTCGGTTGTACAATTCTTTGTAATTTCCTGCTGACTGCGTGTTCGTGGCATGGTTTCTTCACTATCTGTAACCGATTAACTGACCGTCAGAATGCGTAATTTTTGAGCAAAGCTCGTTCGTGATTTGTGATTTGTTTTTTTCTTTCGATCGGTAGACCTATTCTGCCTTTGGGAAAGGTCCTGCTTGGATCGAGACATTAGGCCCTCAAAACTTTTTTGAGAAAATTGTCAATTTGTTCATAATGGTTTTTTTTCTAGATTGTAATTGCATGAGGCCAAGAAACAGATTATTTAGTTTACAAAAGGCAACAAGGCATTCCTTTGCCTGAGAGAGAGGGAGAGGTAGTGACAGGGGAAGAGAGAGAGGGGAGGGGGGGGGGAGAGAGAGAGATAGAGACTGGGAGAGAGAGATGGAGAGGGAGAGAAAGGGGAAGAGAGAGGGGAGGGAGAGAGAGAGAGATAGAGAGGGAGAGAAAAGGGAAGAGAGAAAGAGTGGAGGGAGAGAGAGAGATAGAGAGAGGGGAGGGAGAGAGAGAGAGATAGAGAGAGGGAAAGAAAGGGGAAGAGAGAGAGGGGAGGGAGAGAGAGATAGAGAGAGGGAGAGAAAGGGGAAGAGAGAGAGGGGAGGGAGAGAGAGAGAGAGAGAGAGATAAAGAGGGAGAGAAAGGGGAAGAGAGAGAGAGAGAGGGGAGGGAGAGAGAGAGACAGAGAGAGGGAAAGAAAGGGGAAGAGAGAGAGGGGAGGGAGAGAGAGAGATAGAGATTGAGAGAAAGGAGAAGCGAGAGAGAGAGCAGGAGAGAAAGAGAGCCAGAGAGAGGCAGAGGAGAGAGACAAAGAGAGAGAGATAGAGAGGTGTTTTAAGCTTTCACCATTGGAAATCAATATCAGGTTTTTCTCGGGGAATTTGTTGAGGGGATTCTGTTGGTTTTTAAGTCCGTGTAGGAACTGGGATCTTGTCAATGTTTTGACAGCCAGGCTCCAGTGGGCAAAGACATTTGGGGGATTGCAACAGCCGGGAAATATGGTATACGCGCAGCCGGTCAGAATTTAGTTAAAAATCGGCTCAGATTTTTTTTGGGTGCCGGAAGGTTCGCAATGGGTTCACCCCGCCTTCGGATCTCGGGGGAGGATCGAGAGAAACCGTTGAGGATCCTTGTCAGAATCCATCTTTCTTTGCCCCCCCCCCTCAAAAAAAAAGAGAACCTCCTATGGACCCAGTCTTAAGGGGTCTGGATGACAGGGAGATTGTGGACGACGTCTCAGTGTGGTGATTAAAGACGGGATGCCAGCAGTTTTTGTTTGTTTTATGGGTCGGCGGCCGAAATCCTGCTAGGATTGTCGGGGGAGACTTGGTGATGGTCAGGTGATGGATTGCGAAAGAAAAAAACGGGATGCGTGGAAAAATTTGTTTATTCTCTTTATCTTCTGTCCACGGTTGATGCCCTGCTGGCATATTTTTTAGATTTTTCTTTGGGGGGGAGGCAGATTTGGTGAGTTTCTGACACTGCGTTTTGGTTTCTCTACTTTTCGTTTTGGCAGAGGATGTGGACATCTTCGGTGAGTCGTTTGAGATCGAGGCGACGTCGGACTACGGATTCCGGCAGCGGTCCAACACGGCCGTGCGTCTGGAGAAACTGCGCAGCGACCGCATGGCGCAAAAGAAGTGCAAGAAAATCCAGTGGAAAGGAGAGGCCTACATGGAGTTTCCAGGTTAGGCGCCCTTCTTGCCTCCTTCCTGCCCCCCCCCCCCCCCTGTCCCTCCTGTCCCTCTGTTCCCGGCCCTCTACCCCGCCTCCCCTTCCTCCTCCCGGCCTTCCGCCCCTACTCCATCAAACTCCCTCTCAGACCGTAGGGAGAAGAGGGGTAGAGACATGCTGAGAGAGAAAGAGTGAGAGAGAGAGAGAGAGAGAGAGAGAGGGGGAGAGAAAGAGAAAGAGAGACAGAGACAGAGAGAGACAGAGAGAGACAGAGAGGGGAGAGACAGAGAAAGAGAGAGGGAGAGAGAGGGGGGAGAAGGAGAAAGACAGAGAGAGAGGGGAGAGATGGATAAAGACAGAGAGAGACGGGGAGAGACAGAGAAAGAGAGAGGGAGAGAGAGAGGGGGAGAGAGAGGGATAAAGACAGAGAGAGAGTGGGAGAGACAGAGAAAAAGAGAGGGAGAGAGAGAGAGGGAGAGAGAGGGATAAAGACAGAGAGAGAGGGGGAGAGACAGAGAAAGAGAGAGGGAGCGAGAGAGGGGAGAGAGAGGGATAAAGACAGAGAGAGAGGGGGAGAGACAGAGAAAGAGAGAGGGAGAGAGAGAGAGGGAGAGAGAGAGAGGGAGAGGGTGGGGGAAGTCAGAGAGAGAGAGAGAGAGGGGGGGAGATACAGAAAGAGAGAAAGAAAGAAAGAGAGAGAGAGGAGAGACAGAAAGAGAGAGAGGAGAGACAGAGAAAGAGAGAGAGAGGAGAGACAGAGAAAGAGAGAGAGGAGAGACAGAGAAAGGGAGAGAGAGCAGAGAGAGAGAGAAAGAGAGAGAGGGACAGAGAGAGGGAGGGAGACAGAAAGAGAGGAGAGACAGAGAAAGAGAGAGGATAGTGAGAGAAAAAGACAGGGAGAGAGAGAGAGAGGAAAAACTGGGTCGGAAACTGACGGCGTCCTCCTTGAGTCATTGGCAAATATTGATGAAAATTATGAGCAGTTATGAATTTATATCTCTGAACAGTGCCAGATGCTCAAGTTTCAGGAGCCTCCACATTTTGCTCCAGACTTGTGTTTGGGGGAGAAGGTGGGGGGGGGGGGGGTGGCTTGATCTCAGGAACATTCGCCACAAACGTCTGGCCCGAATCCTAAGGTGTCACCGTTATTCCCTGGTAGACATTCTATTAGTGTCGGCATGCGCGAAGCCCACCCAATGAAAAAGAAAAGAAAAAATCAATGGCTTCATGTCTTGTGGCACAGAGCGCTCACTCATTCAAAGATGAAAGATCCCATCAGGGCCGTTCCCAATGTCCCCCCCCCAAGAACGTGATTATTTGGATCACGATTTGGATCACGATTCAATCTCCACCGGCTCAGTGTGCGAGGACACAATAGAGGCAATTCTTAGTTGGATTTGAATCACCATTCAGACTCCATTATTAGTTGCGACTTTTCTTTGGCCACGCGGTGCGTAAGGGAACGCACCCTGTTAACGAATGAAAACCATTTTGAAGAGTGGCAAAGAAAACTTTGGCTGGACGGGGACTTGATCCCAAGACCGCTGGTCTTGCTTACCAGTGCTCTTATACCATATGAGCTACCCAGCACTAAATAGATAGTGGCCTTCCCCAATAGTCAGTTAGTCTTTGTTGGGGTGGGGGCGCCAGTCAGAAGCATTTTACCTGCCATTTTGCATCGGAAGATTGTTCCGATAGACTTTCAGGCTGTGATATTAGATACACAGTCCTAAGAGATTTCGTTCAAAGTGGCTTGCTAAGCCTGTTGGGGATGGCCTTCAGCTGTTATTTTGGCCACCATTTGGCCACCATTTGGCCACCATTTGACCACCATTTGGCCACCGTTTGACCACCGTTTGGCCACCATTTGGCCACCATTTGGCCACCATTTGGCCACCATTTGACCACCATTTGACCACCATTTGACCACCATTTGACCACCATTTGACCACCATTTGACCACCATTTGGCCACCATTTGACCACCATTTGGCCACCATTTGGCCACCATGTGGCCACCGCTAAATTCGAAGCCTGTGTATTGGCGCGTTAAGGCTCTAGTCGTTTCCCTCCATGGTCATTCTGGTGATGCAAGAGAGCTTGACCTCGTGTGAATACGGGATGAGGTTCGTCAAAACCTTCGAACCATCGAGACAGAGAGACGATGGTCTATCAGTGACCGCCGCTCCCCACCCCACCCCCCCTCTCTTCCTTGGCCCTGACAACCTGGAGAAGACTTAATTAGACTCATCATCAGATCTGCCTGACAGTCATCAATAATACCGTGATCCGGTGGGGGGTGATGGTCTCCCGTTTCAATGTCGCACCAGTTATAGGCATCATGCAACTCCATCAATCTCCCCCAGTGCCAAATAGTTCCATCCCAAAGGCTGCCAGGTCTGACAAACTGGTATCCACACACCTCCACTATAAAAGCGCAGTTGTTTTTTGAGTGGGACCGACTTCATTAAAGCCCCTACTACTTTCTCAGAGTTACCGTTTGAGCTAAAACCTTTGCAGTATTGCTTTGTTGGAATGTTGAATGGTCTAACACACAAACTGTGGCAATCAAACTGTGTGACCTGTACCAACATTGGTCGAAGTCAAAGAATAGCATCCATACATTGTCTGATCCAACATATGCATGAAATAGCACACCTGTGAACATTTCAGCTCAATCCGCCAACCGAGTCTCGAGAAAATCGTGAAAACCGCTTAATTTGTTTCGCGAAAATGCAGCATTCAATGCCGTACTGTTCCGAAAAATAGTTTAGATCTCGGTGAGACGTAAACGATTTCTTTGACTCATTTCTCCCAAAATGCAACATTTCAGGCAGATATATTTCAGTGCGAGGTTTCTACTATAACCATCTTCAAACTGTATAAGTTTCATGTAAATCTGTGAACATTTCTGTTTTTCGTTCTTACCAATGTTGTGTAGGGGCTTTAAATCAGCTTCACATGATCATGCCCAAAACCGACACCAGACTTTTCTCCTTCATTTTTCCCACAACATGGGTGAAGGGTTGAGCCCGAATGCAGCACCGAACTTGTTATTCAAATGACCTCTTTGTTATAAGCTTCCAAAAAGTACAAACAAAGCTCAAAATTTAGTGGGCCTGGC
This sequence comes from Luidia sarsii, assembly GCA_949987565.1. NCBI lineage: Eukaryota > Metazoa > Echinodermata > Asteroidea > Paxillosida > Luidiidae > Luidia > Luidia sarsii. The sequence continues at coordinate 7,399 of CATLJK010000049.1, forward strand.
ATTTCGATCCTAGCAGGACCTTTCTCAAAGGCAGAGTGACAAGGATAAAACAGATACATGTACACAAATGAAGGGGGAAGAGAGTGAATAGGACACAGATGAGAAACAAAGGACAAAGAGTAAAGCTGGTAGGGTAAGATCAAAGGGAAGGGCAAGGAGTAGGGTAGGGATTAGTGAGAAGAGGGGGAAAGATCAAAGAGAGAAGTGTGGAGGAGTGAACACAAAGGATTATCAGAAAGCTGCATGGTGTTAGTCATTACCCTCCTGGATGTTGAGACCATGTGGTTGAATAGTCCGAAGACGCTTCATCCACATTTTCTTACGGCTAAGACGGACAGCATTACTACGGTGACCCAGGGATTCTATGCCCAGTACACTCATATCTGATATCGAATGATCAGGGAGATTGAAATGATACCCAACAGGGGTGTCCATTTTACCGGTTTTGTTTGTAAAAGTGTTTGTTACGCTCTCAAAATGATACAAGAATGCTGCAAATGGCTTGAAGAATTTGAGGACCTAAACTGGAAAATCTCACAAACTTAAAAGGGTCTGACGTTTTGATCCGAGCAGGACCTTTCTCGAAGATGGTCGGGCTGCTGACGTTGAAAATTTGCTTTCAGGTTCTCCAACTCCTGTGGCCGACAAAAAAAGGCCCGTTTCAAGCAATGCAGAACGCGTGGTCATGTGGATAGGGTTCAAGTGGGTACAGTGAATGGGTCTTGTGTTGACGTTAGCCGTGTCCGCACTGGACTTATTTATTACCGAGCCCGTGGGTAACATTCCAATGGGTAATTCTTCCCGGCGTCCGCACTTGGTAATTTTCGACTCGGGTAAACTAACCGAGACGATCGGTAAAAGTAACCGACTCGTGTACATGTGCATGTACTCTAGGTACACACACACGTTGTTACCCTGCACCCGCATGAGTCTTGCATACAGTAACGTAACGTGCGGGGCGCCGGATGTGGTTTTTTACCGAGTCGTTTACCGAGACGTCGTGTCTCGTTTGGACTTATCGACTCGGTTAAACTGACCTGGTCAATTTAACCGGGCAGAAGTCGGTCGGTTAAACTACCCACTGGAGTCGGGTAAGTTACCTGGGAGGAAAACTTCCTGGGCTGTCCGCACTGGACTTCAAATGGTCAATTTACCCATTTGTTCGGTTAGTTTACCCATTTTAAGTCCAGTGCGGACGCAGCTTTAAGCCGCGTCCGCACTGGACTTAAAATGGGTAAACTAACCGAGCAAATGGGTAAATTGACCATTTTAAGTCCAGTGCGGACAGCCAGAAAGTTTTCCTCCCAGGTAACTTACCCGACTCCAGTGGGTAGTTTAACCGACCAACTTCTGCCCGGTTAAATTGACCAGGTCAGTTTAACCGAGCCGAAAAGTCCAATCCGGACACGACGTCTCGGTAAACGACTCGGTAAAAAACCACATCCGGCGCCCCGCATTGCCGGAGGCCCTAAATACCACGTGACGTGCCATGGTCCCAATACAACAATGTTGTTTACTTTTCGAGCAGGGTCGACGTGTCGTAGTTTTATGGTATTTACATCCGGTGAAAGGTCACCACCATAGCGCCCTCTTGCGTTTTTACGCGCCAGTCGGTTAGTTTTACTGCGTCGTCTCGGTTAGTTTACCCGAGTCGAAAGTCCAAGTGCGGACGCCGGGAAGATTTACCCATTGGAATGTTACCCACGGGCTCGGTAAAAAATAAGTCCAGTGCGGACGCAGCTTTAGAGCAGACCAGGGAGGGATGTCCCTTTAAAAGCCCTGGCCCTCAGAGTGCCAGCAGGTGCTATTGTTTTTGGCCATTGCCCTGCTGATTGCCTGCTAATTAGCGGACCTGCAGGTGGCCGGGTTACCAGCTTTTTTTTTTTTTACACAAGAGTAACCGAATGCATGGGGGCCAGTCAGGCGTGCTGGTAAACAGCAATTAGGTGTGCTGTTGATAAGACCTAGACTCCAAGGGGGGTTGCTTGCTCAGGCCAGGGCCGGGGCAGAGTTGGGAGGGGGAGGTGGAGGTGGAGGTAGAGGTGGAGGAGGAGGAGGAGAGGTAGGGTAAAGGGTGAGGGAGCTGGAATGGACAGGTGAGGAAGCTGGCCTCCATGCTTCAAGGTGACGCTGTCCCCTCATAACAAAACAAGGTCAACTCCCGCTTTTCAAAATTGGAAGCGAACTGGCTGTACCCTCTGCCGATGATAACATTTCACAGCGACGGGAAAATAGTGCTGAGCAACCCATCTACGCTTTTTTTTCTGCATCCACTGACTGATCCTATGAATTTGAATACAGCCTTGCTCGGCTGCCAAAAAAAAAAAAAAAAAAAAAAAAGATAGGAAAATTCAGTCTTGCGTGTGTGACTAGCATAGAATCTAGCCGTTGATGAATATTCAAAGGCTTGATGATTTGTGGATAGCTGGGAAGAGTGGGCCGACCTCCAAGTCCAAGGGGAAGGAGGGAATGAGCCGAATGCGGTCTCGGTCCCTGGGGGGTGGGGTGGGGGAGGGGGTCTCGTCCGTCCCCGTGAGGAGCTGATTCAACCTTGACGAATGTTTCTCTTTTGCTTCACCTTTAGGGCGCGATAAGGATGCAGGCCGAATGTCAGGTGTGATATCCATGGTGTCGGAAGGATTAACGCTTGAACTTTTCTGTCGTTCACGTAGCCATCGTCATAGTCGCGGCCTCGCGGGGGTTGGGGTGGAGGGCCATTTGCACTCATTTCAATTGTAGATTTCTTCTCTATCTGAACTGTGGAGAGTTGAATCTGGAATTGGGCCAGAAGATGAGAAGTGAACCAAACGGATAGGAAAGTAGATACGGTTTCACGGACATTTGCTTTGTAATGTCAAACTTACTATATTTATTCATATTTATTTGTATTTATTTCATTTTCCAGCATACATGTATACTGTGTATACACATCACGGCATTCAAATAAGAATATGTAGCAGAAAACATAAATAAATCAAATAAATCAATACTTAAAAAAACAAAACCTCAAAACAAACTGGAAAAAAAAGAAAACTAGTTTTTCTCAGGGGGGCACTCCAAACTAATTTGGATGATAGAAACAGTTCAATATTTACATGGAAAAAAGAACTTTTAAAAAAGTAAATTACAATTATGCCAAATATACCAATTACAAAATTGAATGAATAAATCTCTGCCTTTGAGAAAGGTCCTGCTGGGATCGAAACGTCAGGCCCCCCAAATTTTAAGATTTGCATTTTGGTAGTTTTAGTCAGTAAGCAGTTTGCAATATTTTTGTATATCACTCGAAATTATATCTTGGCAACATAAAAAATTACCTCCAAAAATATTTTATCTAGTACTGTGATTAAAGTTTCTCACAAAAATTCAGTTTCAAACTGAGATAGATGGAATGATACAAAATGCTGTAAACTTAATATATGACCTAATTAAGCCTACAAAATTGTATCATTTAGAGGGTCTAACATTTTCAATCCTTCATCCTCCTGAAAAGCGCATTGCAGGATGTTGATTTTTTTTTTGAAAAA